>SNQJ01S0074500.1:40190-55919 GCA_010110895.2 Picea sitchensis
GAGTCTAGGGTGAAGTTTGTATACTTCAAAGACAAGAGTGGCATGTTGCAGAATGTCTCCCTCATTGAGAGGGAGTGTTGATGTTTGGACAACATTGAGAAGACATTCTCTAAAGATAATAATTAACAATATAATTATTATTGTTTATTGAATATAGTATATAATAAGTAAATGATAATAATAATTAGTTATTGATTATTCAAGGGACACATCCTTTCATGGATGGTCACCTTATGTTCCCTATATATGGAACACTCATTATTGTAATAATATATCGAATATCGATTATATCTCATATGAAGAAAATCAACAATACCGTGGGTCATCAAGTTGTTTTATTTGGTTATGGATGTCTCTTTTAATCAAGAATGAATCTATTTCCATTGTGAGAAACTTGTTATGAGTTTTCTATAATGCAAGCATTTGAACATGCTTATTGTGTATCTCAGTTGGAGAAATACCAACAAAAAAGAAGGATCCCACCCATTTTTTTACATGTTCCAATAAGTGTATACAATGAAACCAATGTTGGCGTGTTTTTGTAGGATTGATGTGACAGTCACAAGGAAAAACATTTTTGTGCACATCTTGAGAATGGACATAAATGCAGTTCATTTGGAACCATTATATCTATGTAATGTAATTGGTATACTCTCTTCGTCATGTCTTGACTAGGATGATATTTATTTTTCAAAGGATCTTTGACAATGCATATATAATCCTTTGGGTCATAAGAACACCATTTCCTGAAAGCACATAAAATATTCTTATCCTGGCATTGAAATAACACAACATACAACACAGGTTCATACATGAAATATTATAAGGAATAACAAAATATCTATCTTATAATGTTGGCATGACATGCATAACAAGAAAATAAAATTATTTGTTGGTTTTCAAATTTAAAAAAAAAAACTCCCGACATGTATCTCTCTATAACACTGGCGTGGCCACCATAACAAAAAAAGAGAAACATTTGTGACAATAACCATAAAACACTATATATAACATGATTTTTCACATAATTCTAATACTGACAAAATAAATTGGCATATATCTATCTATAACATCGGTATGATGTAAATTACATTCATTACATAAAAGAGGAAAGTATAACACTGGTATAAATTACATGAATTACATAAAAAGAGGAAAATATAACAATGGTATGTTGTATTTATGACCCTATAAGAGATACTAGGGTTACCGTAGACAAGTGTCATAGGGTTTCTATAGGGCACATAATGGCAATGACAAGGGTGATAAGAGGTGGCAGTTTGAATGCAATATTGATTATAGAGGAGGAGGTTTTGGATTACATGGATGATTTGTTGGAGGGCCAACATATATGGTCCATCTTGACAATCTGTACACTTGGAGACATGTCAGATCCATGGAGGAGCCCCCACCTCAGATCACACCCATTGGAAGAGGATACTATAGTCATCATTCATGAAATGGAACATGCATTGTCTGATCACTGCATTTGGGCTGGAGGTTTGTCAAGGGAAGGCGTGACAGAATAGGTTGATAAATCTCCCAAGGTATTTTAATGTTTTGATGGAAAATAATATAAGAAGTACGTTGGGTCAGATTTGGAAGATCCTTGGACATTAATCCCAAGGCTAGGATAGTGTAGGGGGTTATTACAATCTAATGATAGAGCTAACCTTGCATTTCCTTCAATTGATACTTGTAAAGATTTTGAAATCCCTTTTTGTGACCTAGTTGAAAGGAATGTTTGGTTAAAAAAGCTAAGGTTCATCAGATTTTCAATAATTAAGTAAAATTTAAAATCAATAAAATTTAATCAAGTTTATTATTAATGGTTTACCTAATTGTTTTTGGAGAATTAACTTAATAATTAAGTTAATCAAACAATTATGTTTCATTGAAATGATAGGCAATAATCTAAACTAGTCTCACAAATTTCAAACATCTATTTGTATAATAAAACATGTTCACACTTAAAAAATTTCATACTCATTTCTTATGAGCCCAAGTCTTCCTCAAGCTTGTATATGAGCATTCAAGTGCTAGGTGTCCATAATTGTGGCAATGAAAACATTTGAACGAAATACCTTCATAGTCTATGGTCAAGTGGAAAAATTTAGAACCTAGTCTATGGAAGTGGAAAAATTTAGAACCTCTCCTTATGCACACACAATCGGCCATTTCCTTACATATATCAAGTCCTAAAAGTATATAAGCCAAACCTAGATAGCACAAGTCATGATAAGACAAACCAACTCTATAAAAATGAGATCATTCCTATGATCAAAACTTCAGAGATGACCATAGAACCAGAGGGATCCTTAGAAGTCATACCTAAACTGGGAAGATATCCAATCATGTTGATAGCACATCAAAATCTAAATTCCATTTTTGGAGAAAATGTGGTTGTGATCCTCACTTCCACCATTTGTGAAGAATTTTTTCAACATCACCCACAATCTAAAAATTCCAAACCATCCACCCTCTTACCAGAATCAATGTTCAAGGGGTGTAACCTACAATAGGCTCCATAATCAATGTTCAAGGTGTGCAACCTACAATAGGCTTCAAGTTATATCTCGTCCATACTTTTAGCATTTCATTGCTCATTCTTCTTTGTGGGAATCAACCTACTAGTGCCAAGTTTTCCATTTCCATAATTTCATTAATCCTTGTCTTTTCTCCCAAGAGAAAGTTGACTAGATCCTACATCTTTTTTACACATTTATGGTGTTTTTTTCCTACCCCTGGACACACTATGACCCTAATCTCTCTAAATTAGGTTTAAGAGTGCCAATCAAGTGATTCAATTCCAGAAATTAAATTAAAGACTTTGAGTTTTTTAATTTTTTGAGTTAAATATAACAATTTTAATCTAAAATGCTTCATCTAGAGAGGTTTAACCTCTTGATGCATTATAGATCTGGAGTTAAGATAAATTTAAGTTGGTATTTAATTTATTATTTTTTTAATATAAAATGAAAATTATATAAATATATTTAAAATATTAATAATGAAATAAATTCTATATAAATTTAAAATAAAATATATATTTATTATTATCTTATAAATAATAATTAATAAATAAATAACTAATTTATGGATAATTATCACTAATAAATAAATAACTAATCTATGAATAATCACTAATAAATAAATAACTAATCTATAGATAATTATCAATTAATAAATAAAATAACTAATCTATGGATAATTATTACTAATAAATAAATAACTAATCTATGAATAATCACCACTAATAAATAAATAATCTGACCTATAGATAATTATCACTAATACAAATAAATAACCAGTTCCATGGATAATTATCATCAATAAATAAATACCCAATTTATGAATAAATTTATTGTTTATAAATAAATATTTCAAAAAATAAAATAAAAATTGCAAACTTCTATTGTTTTATAAACAAATATTTCAAAATAAAACAAAATTTATAAACTTATTGTTTATAAATAAATACTTAACATATAAAATAAAAAATATATATTTTAAAATTTCAAAATAAAAATAAAAATTTATAATTTTTTTTTTTTTTTTTTTTTTTTATATAAAATAAAAAAATATATTTTAAAAATTTTTCGCATTCACGGCATTTTGACAATGTGTGATATTATTTAATTAAGAACTTGCAATTACTAAACTATATTTTAGAGATGAGTTTAATTATGGTCATGTGGTGATGAGAGTTAAATTAAATTTTGGACATGAAAGCACTATTAAATATTCATCTTATTTTTCTAATATATATTTTTAATTACAAATAATTTAAAAATTTGTTATGGTATCTACTAATTTTATTTTATGTTACATTTTTACATAAAAATATTAGTTAGCACCTAAAATTTTAACCATATTATAGATCAATACCATTATATCCAAAGTTGTTTTAACAAAGTTGTTTTACATCCCAATAAATTGTTCTACCTAAGTGGGTTAGGACCCCTAATATGTGCAAACCCTCCTAAAAACAACCTTATCCTCAAGGCTTGAGATGATGAAATTAGGCAAAATGGTCGCTGATTCCCGGTGTGGTGTCCGCCTGAGTTGTATCTTCCACTAGAATAACACTTCCTTGATAGTTATTCCATGCAAGTGACACTCATGCAAGTTGAGGATGGATTCTGGTTGCAGCCAAATGGATCCTTCCTTCGATAACCTGTATTGCTGGTTTGATTTTGGGACTTAGTTCCAATCACCTTTAAGAATGAAACATGAAACATATTAGCTCGGTTGGTTGGGCAAAGATAACTGATAGGCTTACTTGTCCCACACGCTCGAGTACGGTATAAGGACCATAAAACTCGGGCACTAGCCATGACAAATGCCTCGCCTTAAGGGCGTTTGCTTGTGAGGTTGGTAACTGGCAAATACCCGATCCCCTTCCGCAAATCGACGCTAGAACCACCTTGATCTGCTGGTTGTTTTATGCGATTTTGTGCCAAGGAACAAATTCTTTGAGGTACAGAATAGCCCTCGAAGCTATCGTTAGGTCAACCGCCAATTTCAAGGCCGATAAGTATGAGAGAACCTGGCGTGGCTTCACTTCATACCGCTTCAAAAGGAGTCATGGAAGTTATATGGTATGAAGTGTTGTACACCATTCAACTAAAGGTAACCATTGAGCCCACTAGTGTTTGGAAACATATTTTAGGAAAAACACCTAAAATATGTTTCCAAACACCTGCTGACAAATTTAGCTTCCACACCCGGATGATAAGGCGTTGCCGATGCGTCACCAGATTCTGGAAATGCCTTTACAAATTACTTCAAGGAAAGTTGGGTCGACCGAACATTAGAGGCAGATGCCATGAAGCTGAAGACCCGATCCATGAAGATTGTCACGGATGCCGTGAAATGGGTGTTGAAGGCTGGTAAATGAGCATACTGGAAAGACGATCAACAACCACCCGCGCGATGACAGATGAGCTGATTTTAGTGTTTAATAATCCATGATATCCTTCCAAATAAGCAGGAATTCATGATGGCTAGGAAGGTGCTCAATCCATTTGACTGCTTCCTTGTTATATATTTACATCACATTGTCCAAGAATAATGCGAGAGAAAATGCTCCAAATGCTTAACCGTGAAAGAAACGGTATTTATCAAGTAACCCTCGAACACAGCTATGCTGCAATAGACTTTGGTTCCATTTTAATTTGTTTATGTTTCGTCCTCAAGGGTTAGGTATTGAAGGGTTCTACGTATGGGTTTGCCGTATTCTATAGCTCTCATATGCATTTGGTCGAATAGTAGTACTTAGACCAATATCTCGTGGAACTAACTAAGGAGGATAGATCTGCACCTTAGCCGTATCTACCCGGACTATCCGTACTAGAGAGGTACCTTCCCGAGTTTTTTTCTCGGTGGTACTATAACAGTCAGGCGGTCGAACGATTTATCTAAAGAGGGCTTCGTGTAATCTAGGTTGATCCGCATGTATACAAGTGTTGTCCGATGCGCTACCACCCGAAGGGGAACCAACATGGGTTGGCAGGCTAAATAGAGGTGCGCGCGCTATACCACTTTTATTTTCTACCTGTATGAATCCCTCAATTGTGGTTTATGCGCATAACGACATAACTCTGTGGCTTAAAGATGCCAAATGCCTCACCCCTCGAAAAATTAACCTACACTTTCTACACAGGAAAGTGCTCTCATACCACTTGTAATATAATGAGATATAAAATGTATGTAGAACATAAATAAAACGATAGAAATAGGTAAAATTAATTTTCCTCCAGAAAAAACAAGAAAAAAAAAAAAAAAAAACATTGAAATGATATAAGAATAACAACATAAATAACACCTTGAATCTAAAAGAAATGTTCACGGCCCTCTTCAAGGCAACCCAAGGAGTAGAGCTCATTACAATAATATCCAAGCTAGGTTCTCATACCCTAATTCCTATTTACAAAAGAAGTATCTAGAGGAAGATCCCTTCTAGCGTAGTTTATTAGGCCCTCTACATCCACCTTATTCTATTTTGTATTGGTGCTGGCCTCACACATGGACTCATTACATCCTAATATATTTTTCTACCTATAAACAGACCCTAACAAGAACTATTATTAAGCTAAGTTTAATCCATACCTAAACTATCTTGGTCAATATATAGCATAGCTATAAGAAACTTTCTTCGTAGATGAGGGATGGGCTAAGGCACCTCTCACATTAATGATGATTAAAATTGTTGTAAACCAATATCCATAAAACCTTCCTCTTACAACCTGTTTTGTACTCCATATGTAACATTTAAATTTACAAACACAAATATTTTACATTCACCATTTTTTTACCCATATATAAAGGGGAATGAATATAAAGTAAAATTTACCCATATATATAAAGGGGAATATATAAAGTAAAATTTGTGTACACTTATGTATCACTTGTGTTTTTGCACTTCCCTTTGTCAATCTTCTCATTTTTATTCACTTTTATAGCATTGTACTTTTTAGAGTTTTCAAATTCTAAATTATGTTAGAAAACAAAATTTAAGGTTTATTAGATATGATAAAGTCATGTTTTAGGATGTGTAACTTTTATTTTTTGTGGGTTACATAATCTGAGTTTTAAATAAACAAGTGTTGCATGGAATGCAGAGTCCTTTCCAGTTGGAATGGGAATAAATGCACTACTATTACGAGACCAAGGGAGAGATAGAAGCTTGAAGCAAAGTGGACATGTGGGAAGCAGTTTGAAGTACAGGTGGTATCCATGAATAAAATGACTCATGCCAGTGTGGCACATGCCAACCATAAGACATCGGGATGGTAGATGACCCAGGGATAATGCCACTCATGGAGCGCAAGCATTCTAACCCCAAAGAACTAGAGTCCCTAATTCTCAATTAGTTAATCATACATTATATTAATATGGGTTTAATATGAAGATATTCTTGCAGATTAATATGTTAGCACCAAAACAGAAACCTAACGAGCATGTCAATCCCATCAGATTTTTATAGATGTGATATTCATGTTTAAGTTTTTTCCTGGGGCGTATATAGTTCAAATATGGGACTTAGAAAATTTTCATCGTAATAACTTGAAGCAATAAAAAAGTATAGTAGTAGTCTTTATTTTATTTTTGTTTTGAAATAAAAGGTTCCCTAAAAGGACCAAGAATCACACACATTAAACATTCAAATTTAATAAACACAATTTCCCCGGGACATCCAACAATTTCTCAACACATAAAAATAAAATAAGATGATCGATATGCATAAGAGAACTAATTTAGCATTCAAAAAACAGGGTTACAAGGCATCATTTAGGATTGTCCTAAAGTAGTTTTGAAATTTATCAAAAATTAATAATGTCTATTATGACATTTCTCTGAAATTTAAATGTGTTTGTTTCATATAGATTAAATCGAGGGCTCCTAATTCATAAAAGAAATAAGTACAAGAAATAGAACTATAGAAAGAAAAAGGGCGACCAGAGGAAGACCTAAAAAGAAGAAATTGAAAGTTACTGAGCCTTTAGTTAGAGATTTCTATTTAAAAGTTGGAATAAACTTGATTTATAAAGAAAACAAGATGTGATCAATATATACTTACTTATGATGGTATCTATTTCTCCCTTTGCTATTTTCTTGTTGATGCCTTTTTATTGCTTTCATCGATTTAATTAATTAATTGTGCTAACCAAGTTGTTGCCCTTCTCTGGCTGATGAGCTTGGATTCCCTTTAGCCATTCTTCAATGTAGCTTCATGGGGCCAATGTTGATTTCATCCTGTATTTTTATGTTGAAAAACTCATTTTCTAATTTCCTTAGATTGATATAAATACTATGCAAAGCTTGTTCAATTTCTTCATTATGTGCTAAATAGTCCACTAGCCAGTTATCCACGTCATCTGACCATATTCAAGGATGTCGCAATTTTTTTCAAAGACAACCCCTTTAAAATATCAACGTGTTCTTACCTAAGGCTTGCTTGCTAAGAACAAGGAGCTGAGGATTGCTTGGGTCTTGGAACCTCAAGCTGGTACCTCCTGGCCAAGTCTATTCTCTACTGTGCTCAATAATTATTTCTCTCATATGGCTTGTTCACATGATTCACCAATGAGGTGTAGGTTCTCAACTTCTGCCCAACATGCTTCTAATTGTTTGATCCTAATTGGGAGGGGAGATCTTCTTGTATTCTTTTCAGACATGAGATGTTGATGACATGGTTGCCAAAAAGGGATAATCGCCTCTAGATAGAACGCTCTTCATTTTTCAAATCCACTTAAAAATGTTAAAAGCATGTGCCCTTCTCGAAAGGAAGATATATTTTAGGATGATTCTTAGGATTCAAGAATTAGGCTCCATTATTATTTTCTTGATATTCCTCTCCAGATAGCCTCCCAAGATGATGCAGGGAGGCTGGAGGATCCTTTTAACTTGGCTACATGTGGGTATGTGAATGGCTTTGCTAAAGGGAATGGAAACAATGTAGGGAACCAAAGCTTCCTCCACCCTTGATTCCACAACAAGATGACATCTTTTACATTTATGGTGTTCTTTCCTACCCCCTAGAGACACTATGACCCTAATCTCTCCAAATTAGGTTTAAGAGTGCCAATCAATTGATTCAATTCCATAAATTAAATTAAAAACTTTTGATTTTTTAATTTGAGTTGTCAACAAATTCTCAAAACTTAAAACTATATAATTAGATAAAATATATCTCTTTTATGTGACAACAGAAGATCACCTTATTACATCATTAATTTCAAAAAAGATAAATTGTTAATTCTATAAATTGATTATTAATCATAAGATGTTCATGTAACATAAACATTAAAATAATGGTCATATATATAATAATAATAATAATAATAATGATAATAAAGAGGAGATCCATTTTAATTCCAAAATTATCAAAAGTAGAGAGGGCTCAAATTTTTTTAGCTGTAAATTTTTAACCTTTCCTCAAATTTTACAATCTATAAAATGTTTACATCTAGAGAGGTTTAATCCCTCTAAATGCTTAACAAATCTAGAGTTAAGATAAATTTAGTCAAAATAATTTCATTATTTTTTTTATATATAAAATGAAAATTATATAAATATATTTCTAAAAAATATTAATAATGAAACAAATTTTATATAAATTTAAAAAATAAAAATATATATTTATTATTATCTTATAAATAATAATTAATAAAATAAATAACTAATCCATGGATAATTATCACTAATAAATAAACAATCTATGAATAATTATTAATAAATAAATAACTAATATATGGATAATTATCACTAATAAATAAATAAACCTAATCCATGGATAATTATCACTAATAAATAAATAACAATTTTATGAATAAATTGCAAATAAATATTTCAAAATAAAATAAAATCATAAATTATTTATGTTAAGATTTTAAATTTTGTTTTTGTGTTAAATTCATAAATTCAAAATATCATTAAGATTTTAAATTTTGTTTTATGTTAAGATTTAAAAAATATATATTAGTTAATAATTTAACAATTTAATCCACATAGATCAATAACTATTATATCTTAAAGTTGTTTTATGGAACAATGACTATTAAATAATGCTACTTGGGAGACACAAAAGAAAATAGATTAATATGAGGCTTCTTATAAAATAAAATGTTTATTAATGATGGTATTTTTGATATCCTATAAGTTAAATATGGTTTTGTAGGGTATATTTGAGAGTCATTTTTGATATACTAGGTGTTAAATTAGAATAAAAAGTTTATTAATGATGTTATTCTTGATATATTAGATGTTAAATCTGCTTATGTAGGGTATATTTGAGAGACATTATTGATATATTAAGTGTTAAATTTGGTTATGTAGAGTATATTTGAGAGTCATTTTATTCTTGAAAATGAACTTACAAGTTTACACATGGAGGATTACTCTCGTGAGAACAAAATATTTATTTATCAGAACACTCTTGATATATTAGATATTAAATCTTGCTATGTTTAATTGATTTGAGAGTTATTGTACTCTTGGAAATTAAACTACACATTTAGTAATGGAGGATTAGCCCTCTTAGGTTGAAACTATGAAAGTAGTGGAATCAAGTTTCATGGTTCAACATTTTCGAAATTCTTGTGTTCAAAGATCAAGACAATTATGACTTACAAAACATTTGGTAAAGACATCATCCATTATGGAAGAAAAATGAACAAAAGGTCAAATGTCGATGGATTGATGGTTAGGGTTGCTTCTACAAGGTTTTTAATATTGTATTTGCTTAGTTTCATACTACTAATGATGATTATATGACACATGATGTACTCAACCTTGATTATATACTCTTGTATGAGGGGGCATAGTAATAAAACTCGATCATATTCACCTTTCTAAACCATTTGATGATGATGGATGATGATGGGATTCTAGTGACTATACCAATTATGAGTCATAATATGTTGTTGCAACCACAAAAAATTTGAGCCAATGATGATGATTCTCTAATGGGATGATATTCATTATGATGAGTAATATGTTGTTGCTATCATGTTGTTTCTCTATATAAAAAAATGAACCACTACTATGTTATTATAAACTTGTCTTTGATAAAGGATTGACATAAATTGTTGGCCACTAAATCTAATTGCCATTACATGTACATCGAGTGTTGGTATCTATTCATGTGCCTAAAAAATCTATGTATAATTGAGCAATAATTGGTTTATCGTATACCCATAAATATTCATGTGTTTAAGAAATCCTGAAAGAATTCATATCTCAAAAGGATTCATGTTGCTCTTCCATTATGGGTTTCTTTTATAATATTGTGGAAAACATCATGAATAATCCAATACAATAAATAACTATGTTTCAATAACTTTGAAGGATAATATCCATATGGAAAATCTAGTTTCAAGATACAACATACCAACTACTTATGTGATGTCCATATTAATGAATGTTCTAGTGTAATTTTACTCTCATTCCTTATATTTTAATGTGCTTGCATAATTGTTGTTTAAAACATTAGTGTTTAAATATATAACTATGTTAATTTTATCTCATTTAAATACTCACTAAAAATAAAGAAAGTATTTATCTTTCAATAAAAGTATTTTAGTTATTATATACTTTATAGGTCTAACATTAAAACAATCATATCTTATATATACTATTACCTCATTCGATCAAGTTTTGTGCATTTCTCCATTACTTCATTTCTTATATATATGTGTATTTCCCCACATTTGCAAAATTAAGAAAAAATATTTAACTTTGTTTGGATGTATTTACTCCATCATCTATACTACAAGATTTTACTTAATCTTAATGTCCTTAAATGTTTGGGAGATGAAAACCCTTGAGGTTTGTAACTTGAATTTTTTTGGTACTTTAAACACTTAATAAATCATATTTATTTGGATGTATTTACTTCATGGGTTTTATTTAGTCTATAGTTGAGAGTTTTACATTAGGGTTTTACTTAATCTTAATGAGTTTAAATGTTTTGGAGAGAAAAACCCTTCAAATTTTGTAACTTGAAATACTTAATAAATCCAAGGTACCCATCTACCTTATTTTTATAGATTTATGTTAAATTTTTATCTTTTATTTTCCAATTTATGTTTTTTTTTTTGCCTT
This sequence comes from Picea sitchensis, assembly GCA_010110895.2. Classification (NCBI taxonomy): domain Eukaryota; kingdom Viridiplantae; phylum Streptophyta; class Pinopsida; order Pinales; family Pinaceae; genus Picea; species Picea sitchensis. The sequence goes on from SNQJ01S0074500.1 coordinate 51,798, forward strand.
TTTCTTATCCAAATTCATATTATTGTGATAATAATCAATATCTAGGAAAATTTCATATATTTATAATGATAATCAAAATTTGTTTCTATTATATGATATATTCATGATTATATATCTATACATGATAATTGTTGAGAATCCAAGTTTAACACATCTATGAAATATGTATCAAGACATTACACAACTACAATAATCAATTTGAAACTGTAATATACCGTAGAGCATAAAAAGTATGCGTAACATAAATAAAATGCTAGAAAAAAAAAAAAAAAAAAAAAAAAAAAAAAAAAAAAAAAAAAAAAAAAAAAAAAAAATGATATAAGAATAACAACATAAATAACACTTTTGATAGACATATTTAATATAAAAAAGGGTCGAGGGTATGAAAAAAAAAACCCTAGCTTGGATATTAAAATAATATCCAAGCTAGAGTTCTCATACCCTGACTCCTATTTATACTAAATATGTATATTAAGAGAAGTATCTAGAGGAGATCCTTCTATAGCTTAAAAGCTTCATTAGGTCTTCTTGTCTCATTTTATTCTATTTTATTGAAAGGCCCATTAATATTGAACTTATTACATCCTAATAGATTGTTCTACCTATGTGCTGGGTAAGTTAGGAACCCAACACAACCCTCTTTAAAACAACCTTGTCCTCAAGGTTTGAGATGATGAAATTGGGAAAATAGTGCTGGTCTCTACATGCCTCACTGGAGTTGTATCTTCCACCTGAATAACACTTCCTTACGGTTCTCTCTGATGGTATGGTTAATGTTCATGCTAGTCCAAAATTGCTTCGGGTTGTAGCTAAATCGTTCCTTCTTCAAATAACTCTAGAAGGTTGGTTTGGATTTGGCACTTAGCTCCAATCACCTCTTTAAGCATGAAACATGAAACATGATGTAGCTTCAATGGTTGGGCAAAGATAACTACACAGGGCAATTTGTCCCACACGCTTGAGCATGGTATAAGGACCATAAAATTTGGCACTAGCTTATGACAATGCTCATCTACTTTAAGGGAAGTTTGTCAGGGTTGCAATCAAGAAATACCCGATCCTCTCTCTAAATCTGGACGCTCAGAGCCACTTTGATTTGTTTGTTTCTTTATGTGATTCTATGCCATGGACAAGTTCTCTTTAAGGGTAATGAAGAATAGCCTCGAAATGTAGTGTTAGGTCAACTCCTCCTGACCTTCGCCGAGGTAGCCGAGGCATGAGAGAACTAAAGGTAGCTTCCTCACCATATATCAGCTTCAAAAGGAGTCATGCTGTAGCTATATGGTATGAAGTGTTGTACCACCATCCAGCTAGGTGTAACCACTGATCCCACTAATTTTATTTAATGAGAAAAACACCTAAAATATGTTTCCAAACACTCGCTGACAAATTTTGTTTGGCCAAAATCGGGATGATAAGTTGTACAGATGCAATTCTATGCCTGTATCTTGAAAAATTCTGCCAAAAAAATTACTTGTGTGTTGGGTCACATAATAAAATCCATAGAGGCATGCCATGAAGCTTGAAGACCTCATCCATGAAGATTTGAGCCATTATGATGTTGTAAACTATTGTTGAAGGCATAAATGAGCATACTTGGAAAAAGACGATCAACAACCACCATGATGAGCGATGATTGGACGGTAAGTCGATAATAAAATCCATAGAGATATCCCTTCCAAATAGCAGTGTGGAATCATGAGAGGTTGTAGTGTGCCCAAATATTTAATTGTTTTCTCCTCATTATGCTGGACAACCAACTACAAAATTATGAATGTCCCATTTCATAACATCCCAGAAAGGAACGTTTAACTCTGTCAAATGTTTTAGTGAACCCTGAGTGCCCAGGGTGTAGCATGAAGCCCGTAAAAGCAAATTACATGGATTTAAGCTTTGATTATTTACTTTAAATACAAATGATATTTGTATAGAAGTTCTTCATGGAGCCAAGAGTACCCCTCTGGGAAGTCGTGGAGGATTGGAATGCAATTGCCGGATCAACTCAAACTTTAGATCTTGTAACCATTCCCATGAATGGTTTGGAGCCAATCGGTACAAATGAATGAAAGAGAAAAATGGATCCTCATTTCATATTTTCGTGAAAGTGCATTCTCAAGAACCACATTGTCTTTACCTTCTTATAAATGATCCTCAATCATATCCAAAGAGTTTATTCACCCATTTTGTTGTTTTTTGGGGAGGAAATGCATTGTTCCATAAAATACTTGAGGCTTTGATGGTCTGTCTTAATTTGGAACCATTTCCCCAATGGATAAGGACGCCACAGATCCATGACATGCAAAATAGCCAAAATTTCCTTTTCATAGATTGATTTGCCCAGATTTATTTCAGATAGTTGCTTGCTGTTAAAGGCCAAAGGTCGACCCACTTGCATAAGGACAACACCAATTCCTTTCCCTGAGGCATCACAATCCAACACAAAGGTCTTTGTGAAATCAGGAAGGGAGAGGAATGGAGTGGTGCACATGACCATCTTCAAGGTTTGAAAAGCTTGAGCAATGGTTGGAGTCCAAGTGAAAGAGTTCTTTTTGAGGAGAGCAGTGAGAGGTATTGCAATCTTCCCATAATTCTTAACAAACTTGCGATAATACCCTGTTAAGCCTAGAAATCCATGCAAGCTCTTAAGAGTCTTTGGGTGAGGCCAGTCTTTCATAGATTCAATATTTTTAGGATCCACCCTAACACCATCTTTGCCAACCAGATGACCCAAGTATTCTACTTCTGAGGCACCAAAAACACATTTAGATTGTTTCAGGAAAAGTTGGTTCTGAGAGAGTAGATGGAGAACTCGATCCACATGAGCAAGATGGTTTGTCTAGGTTTTTCTATAGATGAGGATATCATCAAAGAAAAATAAGACAAAATGGTGAAGAAAAGGATGGAAGACATGATTCATGAGGCTTTGGAAGGTGGAGGGGTCATTACACAAGCCAAAGGGCATGACCAAAAACTCATAGTGGCCCTCATGAGTTCTAAAGGCAGTCTTGGAATATATGCCTCTTTCATACATATCTGGTGGTAGCCCGAACGAAGATCTAGTTTAGTGAAGAATTGGGCGCCACTCAATTCATCCAGGAGGTCATGAATGATAGGAATGGGGAATTTGTCTTTGATGGTAAGTTTGTTGAGGGCACGAAAGTCAGGACACATTCGCCAAGAACCTTCTTTCTTCAGGACCATGACCACAGGAGATGAATAGGGGCTCGTACTAGGGTGGATAACGCGTGCATTAGGGAGTTCCTGGACCATTTTCTCAATTTATTTTTTTTGGGAAAAGGGGTGACGATACAGATGGATATTGGGAGGAAGGCTTCCTAGTACAAGGGGAATGGAATGATCATGAACACCACGAGAAGGAGGGAGGCCTTGGGGAGTGGAAAATACCACTTGATGTTTAGAAAGGATGGCTTGGAGGTCTTACGGTACTGAGGGTGTCTCTGTTGCTTGTATGGCATGGAGTTGGGCGATAACACCATAATGACCCTTTTTGAGCATATTTTCCATGCGATGGGAACTAATGATCTTAGGTGAACCGACGGTGATGCCTTGGAACTTATATTGGTGGCCCTCCTGGTCAAATTGCATGGTTAAGTCTTTAAAATCCATGAGAATGGGACCCTAAGTACTTAGCCAGTCTGCACCCAAAACAATGTCACAACCTCCCATGTCGATAGAAAACATATGGGATTTCAGGTGATAGCCACCAATTTGGAGACACACATTTTCACAATGCCCTCCACATTTCATGGAACCACCATTAGCAATTATGATTTGGAAATTATTGATGGCATGGATGTAGCAATGAGTTTCTTGGGCAATGCGACGATGAATAAAATTATGGGTGCTGCCACTATCAACCAGAATGATGACCTTTTGATTCTTTATGTAACCGATTAGCTTGAGGGTTTGGAGAGCGGAGAAGCCAGTGAGAGCATTGAGGGAAATGACTGGTTCTACCTCAGAAGGGTCTGAGGGAGGGGTTATGTCAGTGGATTCAGGTGATTCAGACATAGAGGGGGTTTCTTCATCTTCTTTCGAAATCTCCTCAGAGATGGCCATAAAAATATTTTTTTCTTTACACTTGTGGCCCAGGAAATATTT
>SNQJ01S0074501.1:15828-37399 GCA_010110895.2 Picea sitchensis
AGAACACGATAACTTTTGCATATAGTGTCCATTTGTAGAAAAAATTATATAGACGAAATCAATGCGACGAGCCCGACGAAATGGTGTTGGTTTCGTCCAATTATGAGATATTTTATTTCTAGGCTTCTTGGATTCATTTTGGATCATGCCTCCCCACTAAGACCTTTTGGTCCTCCAAAAGGATATTAACCAGTCATAAAGTGCGGGATAGGCTGCCCCACTTGTCCTTTGTCTTTAAACTTTGTCCTCTGCACCTGTCTCATCATAATCAATTGAAAAACAACCATGAAAACTGACAACATATTGTTAGCCACTTGCACTCTTTCACATCTTATTGAAACCACTACCATCCGTGTTGAAAACATTAGCAACAACAACATCAGAAATATCACTGCAAATGAGCTAATATGTTTGATGTGCTTGCACGACATTAGCTTATCTTGAAGAAAAGTATGATTGAATTTTCATTCTACAACCATCTCATGTTCATGCTTCAGATTAATTGCTTTACTTGGCACAATTATAGGTGTGTTGCTTGCATAAGTTGCCTTCCTTAATTGTTCCATTGTCTGAAGAGATTGATTTTCTTTTATGTGATGAGCATGTACAACATATTCATTACCTTCTTTAGTTAAGTGATATTGATTATGTTCCCTATAGAATATTGCTTTGCGATCATACAAATAAGGGCTGCCTAAGACCATTCCACATTCATTGAGTGGCACCACATCACATTTTACCTCATCCACAAACTTTGATGAAATTGCAAACTTTAAAGTGCATTGCTTTGTTATGTGCAATTTATGATTGTTGCTTATCCATTTAAGCGAGTAAGGTTTATGATGTAGCTTAGTTATCAATCCCAATTGTTTAACCACTTCCTATGAAATCAAGTTAGATTGAGATCCACTATCTATGAATGTATCGATCTTAGTATGTTTCATTATCACCCTTATGTGAAACAACTTACTTCTTGAATCATATCCATCACCGATTTTACTTGTCAAACCGACTGCTGTGATTTTAGTCTCATCACCTGAATCATATCCCAAGTTTGTTGGCCATGTTGTTGTTGCAACTATTTGCCTCCCTTTCCTTTCTTTGAACCATTTCGGTCTCTTCTCTAGGTGCAATTGCTAGCAATAGTCATCGTCGTTCTCTTCTTTCTTGCAATGATTGCAAGAGAGATTCTCTTCCTTTCTTGTCGATGAATTTGATTTCTTTCCATTCCCCTTTATTTTGTCCTCTTTCTTTGAAGACGATTCCCCTGATACACCAACTCATGTTTTCCCTACTTCAATGTATGTTTCTTGAGCATAAACCTCATCAATATTAATAGGTACAAACATAAATACAGTGTTACAAATATGTGCAAACAAACCTCCTATATACTTCATAAGAGTTTCTTGGGTATGTAATGGAATATTTAACATTAATTCCATCTTACGAAATTCATCTGTATATTCTTGCATCGTTTGTCCTTTTCTTAGTTTAAGACTTTTCCATTCAATTAAATCCTTCTCCTTATAACCCAAAGGATAAAATTTCTTTCTAAGTGCAAAAAAAAAATCTTTCCATGATGGAAATACATTACTAACTTGCTATGTACCATTTTGCAACTTACTCTGCCACCATGAGTGTTGTGCCTGCAAGACGAAGTGATGCCAATTTGATTTAAGTTGCCTCATATTTGATWTGTTGCACACTGCGATAAAATTCCATCCGTCTGACCTAGTTATCAAGCCTCTCAACATTGACTTCACCATCATACATGGGAAATTCAAATTTCACATCAAGCTTAAGTAAAGGCATATCATGTTTATTTTTATGGCAATGTTTTCTTGCGGTGGATTTTGAACTTGTACTTGAAGAAGAAGAAGATGATGGAGAAGAAGGAGGTGAAGGATGATTTTTAGGAGCATCCTCTTCTTCTTCACTTTTGTCTTGTTTTGACTATTCCCCTTGGAAAGGCCTCTTCCATTCTAAAAAATCCTCATATAAGACCTTTTCCATTTCAAACATGGCGAATAAAGTCTTTTGCAACTCTAACTCGTTCTAAGACATTCCTTCTTCCGATTCCATCTCCTCACTTTGAGAAGTCCTCTTTCTTGATCCAATCTCAGGATCCCATTCTACAAGCTCACCTTCACCATGACTCAACTTTTCCCTGGTAATCATGCAAACTCAAACAACCAATTGTCAACCTGCTCTGATACCACTTGATCTGAAATTTATTTAGAGACTTGGTTAAGTTTTAAGCATGTGTTCAATTATCAATTAGGAATTTAGGAAAGAAGAATAACTTAATGAGAGATTATAGAAGCCATCATAAAGAAATAAAGATCAAAATATAAACACAAAGAAAAACAAACCATAACAACAAAGTTGTTAACGGAGTTCGATAAGATTGCCTATGTCTCCGGGCCTTTGTCTCAGTGGGTGAGGCTTTATTATTTCTCTTAAATGCTTCAAAAGTACATCATAATATTTTCAAAAGTATTACATACTGGTCCATTTGTGTTCTTCTCGACCTCAAGAATCCAACACAACTGACGACACTGAAAAAGGTTGAGCGTAGCTCCCGGAATTGGCCTCCAAAGTTCGCTTCTCTCCATAAAAATGGCTTCAAGCTTCATAAAATCATCATAATTATGCTAATATGAACCTTTTGGTCTGTCAAAAGCCTCTGATTTATATAGGATTTATGTTGGTGATCCTATCCCAACTTCCTCCCAAGATCTGGCCTCAAATCGGGCTCGAAATCCCCCCAAAATGGCTAAAATCCTCCAAAATCAGCACAAAAATCCACAAAAATCTTTAATATAAAGTTTAAAACCCACTAAATGCCAAATATTGGGTGCAACCCCTTTCTCCCACGCTCCTGGTCATATGGAGCGCGCCATACGACCAAGTGCTGGGTCATGCTCCTACTCCTTCGGTCTAGCCCCTTTTACCTGGTCGCATGGAGCCATATGTCTTGGTCCTAACACTCCACACGCTCACCTGATCTGGATTGGCTCTTGGTTCTTATCTCCTAGTCATGGGCTAAGTGCCAAGTGCTATGCGTTGGCCCCCCACCGATCAGGGATTAGCCCACAAGACCCGCCAATATTCAATTTAAAACATATGTTTGCCATATGTTTGAACAAGGATCATAGTATCCCGAGTGGCTAGCGCATTTGGTGTAGTCCATTGCCCATGCCGAGGTTGGGGGTTCGAGCCCAACGGAGTCGCAACCAAATTTTTGGCCTAGCCAACATTGGAAAAATACATGGTGCCACGTGGCACCCTCTGATTGGGCCACATGTCACCCTGTGATTGGCCCATACGGTACAGTCAACACCCAGTTAGCAACCTAGTCAACATGCACAGTCAGCTGCCACATCACTGCTGTACAAACACATGTTTTTCCATGTTAGCATCCATACTACCCAGTCACCCTTCCACACCAGCATCCGTAGAACTACTTGTCATCCGTACTGCCATGTGTCATCTTGTCATTGGGCCACATGTCATCCGTACAATGCCACATGTCAATTCCATACTGGTCCAACTTAGCCCGAAAATGATAAAACTAAGTGACACATGTCACCTCCTTGTGTTTCCACGTATCCCTATTGACATCATCATGATGTCACCTGCCGTACTGTTGACGTCAATAGTACGAGCTACTGACTTTGACCAGTTTGACTTTTTGCCTGTTTGGGAAATCGATCATAACGCTATAACTTTCGCATACGGTGTCCATTTTCAGAAAAAATTATATGTCTGGAACCAACGCGATGAGCCCGACACAATGGCACTGGTTTCGTCTGATTTCGATAAATTTCATTTTAGGCCTTCCTGGATCCATTTTTTATCACTCGCCACCAAAATGACGACTTCTCTCTAACACCAATTCCAGTGAAGAAAAAATCTCTAGAATAATCCATTAGAACATTTGGCTTTGGAGCCTTCAACTTACATACACTTCATTTTTCTTGCATTAAGTCCTTGGATGTCCTCTATACATAGTTTTGTCCACCCATGACTTAGGCCAATTTCCTTTGTCCACTCTTTTAACCTTGCCTTATGCTTTGATGTTAAATCTATCTGTTAAATCTATCTCCTACTATTCATCGAAATTGAAGGTGCACACACCAGGTTAAAATTGATTTCCATCTGACCCCTATTATTCTTAGTTGGTCTACTTTTTACGAATGGAGCAATGTCCCCATATAACCCTAGTGATAGACGAGAAAATCTCCTCCTGCAAAAGGGGATAACTACCAGATCACAAGCCCCAATTAGGCTAGTTTTTGTTTAGGATGATAGTTTCCACTCAAGATGTTTTCTCTTTGAAAAGAGACTTTGTTGTTTTTAGGCTTCAATATATCCTAACCTATGTTTATAAAAAGTAACTAATGTACTATTCTTATCTAAAAAATGAGAGAAAAACTAAAAGTGTGTAGATAAGGAAGATAGATTCTCCAGAATTTGAAAGAATTCATCACCTCAAGAATGTTTTAAATACATTAATGATTGCTACTAAAAATATATATCAATCATTACATTGACACTTCACTGATAACCAAAGAGATAATCATAAATTTTGGAAACATATAGTTATGAGACAAAAGTCTAATGAATTGTATTCCAACGCTATATTAGTTCATTCACAACCTACAAGACATTGACTGGCTGAAATGTTAATCTATGTTGGCTGACAAGAAACATATATCAAACATAAGAAAGAAAAATGAATGAGAAGCCTTTAAGAAAGAGTTCTCAAGAATTCATCATTTGTTAAAATACACTCAACACTTTCCACAAGTCATAAAAATAATCATTGATGGAAACGAATATTCTTCTGCTTAATACTTAGTTAGTTAGCATAATGTAATGTCCACAAAAGTAATTTTATGATGACTAAATGAATGAGGATTGATTAATATTTAACATAAATGCAAATGCTAACAACTACACTTTATTCAACATAACATGCTATCAAACTAGATTTTTCAAAAATTAGATTAAACCTTGATAAAAATAACAAATTCAATCTAAGTTTTTTGAAGAATCCAAGATAAATCAGATATAAAAGAGTTTTTGAATAAAAATACCAAATCCGCTTTCCATATATTGGTCTCTTGTCCAAAAATAACTCAAAAAGTATCAGGCAAGAGAATCTTCCCTCTAGCTATTTAAAATTCCTCCCCCTAGTCCTTGCTTTCATGACTATTTATAATACTTGAATGTAGTAACTAGCCAATCTAAGATCACTCCTTTTATTTATTACATAATATTTTCTTGCCTAATATCCTTGATTCAATCCTTGAGAAAAATCTTCAAACACGATCTTTAAATATGCCATATTCTTGTTCTTGTTGCTACAAAACTTCCATGCTAACACTTGGGTTGAATTGCACGTTAACCAAGGGTTTTTAGATTGAATCTGTTGGAACAAAAAGCAACACACTATTCTATGAAAACAAGGGTGACAACCCATGTGTCCAATTCCTTCAAAACTGTCTATATATGTAACAACAAATGAGTGATTACAAAAAATCCAATTGTTCTGGTAAACATAGATAACATAACTGATTTTTATTTTCTAAATTTAGGAAATAAAAAGAAACAATTATTACCTTATGATCTTAAACATCATTTCTATGAGAGATCCTTGGGTAGAATGGAGGTGTGTGTGCCACAAAAATGAACAGGAATTGAGGTAAAAGTGGATTTGGGTATAGATATAACCATATGCTAGAAGTACTTTGATAAAATTGTTAATTTTATGAGTTGAATTCAATCCTCTGGTCTGTTGTTCGACCTCTTTTTTTCTTATTTGTCTTCTTGGTTTGCACATGAGGTCTTTTACACGTAGGTTCTGGTTTTGCAACTTCCGTTTCTTCTTTTGTTTGAACCACTTATACATTTATTTTGCTAATAGGACATTCTCTTTCTTTAGCTGCTCATTTTCATCTCTTAAATAATCATTTTCATTCAACATCCTTAAATCGTGTACCCTCAGAGATTCATTCTCAGTTTTAATGACCCTTTCAAGGATTTTCAATTTCTTAACCTCATTTTTTAACCTCATAACTTGATCTTTATTTTTATTTAACTAAGAAGTTATAATGAAGGTTGACAGAGTGAGTAAATCCTCATTTGCTATTGAAGGTTGGCCTCTTTCATTGCTAGTGTTTGTACGTATACCTTCTTTTTCACAATCCGTAGCTATAAGAAAATATTTCTTATTAATACTGTTAGTTGAAGAACCTTCTTTATCATTGACAGAAGGAAGACCTCCATCCACCATTTCCATACTTTCTAAGAACTCGTAAAATGCTTGTTGAGATTCATCCAACTCGAGGGTTGATCTAAGGTTTGATTACGAGGTTTGAACTTTGTGTTTCTTTGTTGGTTTGTTGAAGACATGACTCACTTCTTCATTTTTTCTTTGATCCTCTTGAATTCTTTTAGCCATGGATTTGGTTGTTCTTGTTTGAGGTATCCATTTTGCAGTTGTGTTTTCCTTGAGACTACCTTTCCGTCACTTATCTTTTTTATCCATGAAACTCCATGAATTTGTTGAACATCCTCCATATCTTCAAATATAGGATCCATTGTCTTATCAACTACATTTTTCTGACCTTATCTCTGTATTGTCTTGCAATTTTTTTTTTATAACAACCCCTGTGGTGTGTTTCTCTTTAAGACCACCATCCATTAAAATTTTATGCCATTCAATTCCTTGTTTATGCAATCCAGTCTTAACTAGACCATGATGATAAAGAGACTTGTCAACATTTTTCTTCTATTTCTGGATGGCTTTTGACATCTTAGTTAGAGATTTAAGCAAGTAATAAGGTATATTTAGTAGCTTCTCTCCTTTAAGCTACAAAAAAATTCTAATATGGTAAAGAAAAATCAAGCTAAAACGTCCCTCATAGATAATGTATTTTTGAATTAGAAAAACTAGGTTTTTCCATGGATCCTTCAACCAAACCCCAGGTACCCCTGCAACCTAGTTAGGTTTTTGTCTATTTCTTATGAGGAATGGGGTCTAGGCTCTCAAGTCAATGGATTTGTTCTTAAGACACTTCTCACCTGTTTGAGGAAGCCCTAACATTTGAGACAACCATTTTTCAGAAAGATGGATGGTCAAGTTTCCTACCTGTGCACATTCACCATCGAAAGTCTGAGAAAAATCTTTGGTCATGTCTTCTATGTGCCCAATGAACTTTTCAAATAATTTCCTCCATCCTTTATTCTCCAATATCACCATACACTCAGGGTGAATGCCGATTAATTCTGCTTCATAAGGCTCGAATCAAATTTCCATTCTTCACTGTAACCCTTTCTGGTACTTGACTCTATATTCTATTTGCTTCTTTTGGTTCTTTTGTCTCACAATTTTGGTTCTTTTGTCTCACAAAGACTTGTTCAACTCTAGAGTATCTACTTCTAATTGTAATAATTGATTCTATTGTGTAATCAATGAGGTGGTGGGGTATGAGCTCGAGTTTAGCCAAGTGTACTCATCAGTTTATGGGAAGTTGATGAATCAATTCGAATTAAGGCCACAAGATGAGTTATGCGTGGAGGTGGAAGGTATTGAGTGTTTGTGATGGACAGGGTAATCATGTTAGATGTAGGTAGGATAATGATAGGAAAGAAATCATAACAATGATATAAACCATAAGAAATTACTATTAACACTTTGATGTCTAATTTAACAAAAAAAATACTAACTTTGCATCAAATGTTATCTTTAGTCTTGAAATTGTCCCTTTGCAATTGGTCTTTTATCTTCATAGAATTTTGATGGTTCAAAACCTCATGTAAAAATTGAATAGCTCCTTCAAAACCCTATCATGAAAACAAGACCTTGTGAGGTAAGGACAAATCATGAAGAGGAATTAATTTCAAACCTAAGCTATGATTTTATCAGTAATTACAAGATTCTATCCAATCTTGTAATTACTAATACCAATAGAATTTATTAAACTAGCATCTATTAATTTTTGTTACAAAGTAACTTAAAAGAGCAGGATCTGTACATAAATGCACTAATTTACTCTATTGTGATACCACAAAATTTATTTTTGTTTATATCTTTTTGGGTTTTCAAAAGATAATAGAAAAACGTTGAATTTCAAGGAACCATCTTATGATAACATTAGTATTTCGAAAGGCTCCATTATTTTTATTAAGGAAATTGAATAATGGAGGGAGTTTGTTGTAACAGTCACAACAAACCGACTTTCATGCTCCAAAAAGGCCTCTATTTGTCATGGGGCCCTCACCCCATGCATTTTCTTCTAACTATGGAGGGGCATGATCCTTCAAACATTCCCATGTCTATGTATATGACATCTCTTTTAATGTCTCCAACTTATCAAATGTGTTATTGAACATCTTATTTAGCTTGTATGGTCCAAGAGAATCATAATTAAGCTTCTTGATCTCATCTTTCTTTCTTTCTTCTTCTTCTTATTTTTTGGTTGTCATAGAATATAACCAATTGTCCTTCCTTAAAGGTATGGACTTTGAACTAGATGTCATGATCCTTATTCATTATTCTCTTTGTCAAAATACTCTAGTATTCAAACCATATTATGTCCTTGTTTATATTTTTATATAATAGCATTAACTACCTAACGAGTATTACCAATAAAAACGACTTGTAAACAATATGCTTCAATGTCTAGTGGTTGACATAGAAGTTAAAATTTATAGCTAGTAAAGAATGTGAATACTTTTACATAGCATATATCATTCCCAATGCCTTTTGTTATGTAGTAGTGTACTTATTCTATGCATGGGAGAGATTCATACTAGCATAATAAATGGGAAGGTCCACACCCTTGACCTTTGGTTGTGCAAGGACAACTCTAATGGTGGTCCCTAACAAATTCACATGGAATTTTTTACAACTGAAGAACCATAAGAGAAGTGCATGGAAAATGTTGTCCTTTAGTTCCCAAATTGTTACGTGACACTTTGATGTCCAATGGAAGGGTGTGTCTTTCTTTTGCAATGTGTAAAATGGATTGGAAATCCCTAAATAAACCTTAAAAAATTTGTGATAATATCTAGCATGGTCAAGAAAGGACTTTCCCTTTAATGGGTTTAATAGTGGTTCCACATCCTTAAATGTTTTCACCTTGTCTAAGTCCACAAGCCTTGTCTAAGATAAGTGATTATTCATACATTCATATTGTTCAATCATATAAATAAACTTTGAAGTACTCATGTATGAAGTCCTTGAATATATTCATGTTAGTCACAAAGAATCAGGCTAGTGCATTCATTAGTCTAAATGGAATCCATTGAAAGCCATAAGCATCATACCTAGTCATGAATGTTGTGATTGGTTTTCCCTTATGCTTGATGGACAATTTATTATATCCCGAGTATAATCCAAAAAGGAATATATTTCCTATCTAGTTATCGCTTCAATGACTTCTTCTGTAAATGGTGTCGAGAATGGGTATTAAATGGTCATGTCATTCAGTGATATGTAAACATGAGGCTTATAGCCTCACCATCTCGCCAACACTAAATCCTTTACAAATACCACGATAATATCAACTCTCATATGCTTATGGAAACTTCGATCAACTTAGCCAAAGTTGAGTCGAACAAAAGATAAACTAGTAGACTACCCAAAAGACCAATCGACCAAATAGACAAGGAAGTCAACTACCTAGAAGTCGGGTCCACCAAAGACAAGCAAGTCGAATACCCGGAGGTCAAGTTGACCAAAAAAGACAAGGAAGTCGACTATACACCTGTCCGGTCGACCAAGGAAAATGAATCAACCAAATAGAATCCCAGTCGAATAGAGGATGGATCCCGTCAACTAACAATTGTTTTTGATCAAATAAGGAAGGGGAAAAATGACTAAAGGTGAAGCCAAAAGGGAAGAGTTGGGTCGTCCAACAACGAAAATAATAACTCAGAGGGCAAATTTGACGTCCATTTATGGAGGGAAAACCTATGAAATTTGGATTTAGCAACCAACATCTGAGGAAAAACTATGAAGAGGGAATTTGATACCCAACAATGTGTAAAAACGTTTGGAAGTCAATTTTCGTAAACCACGACACATAAAATGCCCAGGGGCGATTTTGATAACAAATAGTAAGTAAAAACGTTTCGGGGGAAAGTTTAATATTCAATAGTCGAGGAAAACATTTGGAGAAAATAATAAATGTTCCCGCAACACTAGTTTGCGAAGTATAGTCTATATATGGCCTACAGGAAAAGGAAAACGTCCCAACAATAACAAAAACGTAATGAGTACACTATGGGCGTAGTTAAACACCATACAACAACGTTTCGACTTCGAGAGTGACTGAAATTTCCCCACGACTCTTAAAAAATGAAATTGACAATTTCTAATTAAGTATAAATGAATCATAAAAAAGGGTCGTCAATTTCCAACTACCAAGTAGATGTACAAACATGGAAAAAGAGTTGTTGAACTAGTTTACTGAACCATGGGAACCATATTAATATAAAATGAGCTCAAATAGTAACTAACACATAGTCCTCTTTGCTAAACAATACACATACACTCATTAAATTACAATGTACACCATATACCATTCATAAGCAATGCATCCACAAATAATCATCACACATAAACTCATAGTTTACCCTGTAAACCCAAACGAGAAAACAAACATTCTTTTGGCTTCAACCAAGCTCTTTATTATTTAGCAATGGGCTAGTTACAAGCTCTTTTGTTCATCTCTATGCTCCTCACTGACATATGGGTTGCTTCTTCACATCATTCACAACCAAATAACTCCTTTCTCATTGTGGGAAAACATGATATAGAAGACTGAGTCGACTGGGAGGATAGTTTGAAGGTCATGCGTCCCTAACACTTCAGCTTCTCTCTAGTCCGTTTCTCCTTCTTTTCTTTGTTTGCTTATCTTTTCTCCCACATGAAAAAAGTCTCATGAAAGTCTCATTATTCCTTTACGTACAAAATTATACTGCCTAACTTCACATACATTACATACAAAAATGGACATCAATCATGATGACATGGGGCCCTTCACATCAATAAGTTGGTCTCCTTCTTCGTCCATAGCCTTAAACTTTTCCCATGTTGATCATCTTTGAGCCCGTGCCCATAGCCAATTGTTCTTGTGGGATCCCATTTGGATCATTCAGCCTCAAGAAGTCCAGATAGATGCACAATTTCCCATTTTTCTTTTTCTTTATGACCAATATAATTAGAGATACATAACTTCTCTCTTGAATCAGATAGATGATGTAGCCATCCAAAATTTCCATTATCTTCTCCTTGATCTCGGATTTCTATTTAATATTCATTTTAATGGTCGTTTCCTTTTTGATTTGGCATTTAGCTACAACTTTATATTCAAGCCCCATACTCCTTAAGAATCCCTTTCAAATCATGGCAACTAAAATAACTTTAATGACTTTTTACTTATCCTAATAATCATCAATTTCCACATACTTGTCGTTCCTTTGTAATGTTCACTAGCCAACTTTTGTTCTTAGATCCACATAGTATAGATTATCTTGCATTCCACTCATCAATGCACATGCCCACTTATTTCTCTTCATTGTATGTGTTGAGGATAATGTCCTCCACTGCAAAAATGTGGAATATCCTTTTGACATTGTCTTCATTGGTATGCCTTTGAATGAATTGTCATATCTTCTATTAGAGATTTTCCAAGGTTATGTTGTGCTCTACATCCCTGGTGCCCAATTTTTTTATGAATCTTGTCCATATATTTGTCTAATCATGTATTTGTCTCTTTATTTCCTAGTCATACTACCAGATGTACATGAGTACGTCCGCGAGTCACGCCAAGGCATGGAAAACTACTACATTTGAACCTATTTTTCTTTATATTTCTTAGCTCTTGATGTCCATCAACTAAGATAGATGGGAGAAGAGTACTATGACCACAACACTTTCTCAACCATCTTTGTAACGAAAGAAAAAATCATTTGATCCTAGGATACCATGAAACCATTCTAGAATAAATGTGCAAGCCACCAATGGACTATTGAATATCCAAGGTATCTTAAAAAAAAGTGCACTTTGTCCTTGGGAGGTAAATTTATTAATGCTTCTTTGAATCATGCTAGGTGTTTGATTAGATATTTTCCTTCTCTAAAGGCCTTTATCTTCATGTATAGTAGTGGTTTGACCAATTGAACCAATGGGGTGTCCATCGAAACATCCATTTTGTCATTGTTCACCACTAAAAAACTGTACAAGTTTTTCATTTAATCAGGGTAAAAGTCATGGCTCTCAAAATCACACTCTTCTATAACCTTGTTAGAGTCTTCACCTGAAGATGCATTAACATGGATATTGATATTTTCATCTAGGTTTTAGTTAGTTTCCTTATGCACCCTATATAGCTTATCAATGATTGTTCTTGGTGTATCAATATCGCCTTCTATGTGTGGTACGTGCATGGGTCTTTTCATCACACGCAAAACTATTCTTGTTTAGAGGAATGACTACCCCCGATTTTCATGTTTGGCACATGATGTCTTATTTCATGTCGTAAATCCAAGGGAATCTAAAGGGGATCCCATAGGTTTCGAGTGTAAGCCTCAAGACGTCATATGTGTCACTAATCGTAATGCCATAACAATTTATGTATACAATTATTAATTTTCCCACTAGCTTGTACTTGTCGTCATTCATGACTCTAATCCATGTTGTGTTGTGTCATAGGGGACATTTTCCAGGGAACTCATCAAAAAAACATGGTGGACATAATGTTTATATCGATTCCCATGTCCACTATAGCATATTTAACTTTTCCACTCATAACAATAGCATGAAACCCTAAATATCCATTAAAGAAAGCACGATTTAACTTACATTTATTGTGTATAGTTCTTGAAAACATTCATTCTTTAATTATAGTAGACAACCGAGGCAGTCATAAATATTTTGCACACAATGCCTATCATGTTTTATCCTTTAGAGAACACTACTCAAGTCTCTTGTCCTTGCCCTTCTTTTGAAATTTGACCTTATATAAGTTTCTTGTTCTTGTCCTTCTTTTGAGGTTTGATCTTTCCCAAGGGCTTGGTCACTTCTAGCTCTCTATCCTTAACGCAATATATACAAGTATTCCTTAGCAAAATAAGCTATTAATTCCATTACATCATAAAACATAGTTTAAATAAAAACGCAACTATTTAACTCGATTTATATCCTCAACAACAAAGGTAACACGTTTAACCACTAATTAATCTACAAACTTAGGCATCACAGTAATTAGGGTTTGTCCCAACATCCAATACCAATATTCCCAAAAATCAATAAGCAAGCGCCATATCCCCTTCCGGCTTAACATGATGAGTCGATGTCACCCAATCACAACACGAATATTTTAAGCCCGTTTACTTCCTAAATCAATTGATAAAAACTCTTAACCTGCAACCAAATTTACTAAATAATGAACTATACGTTTCGATAGAGAGATAAGGTGGCTCAGTAATAAATCCGGTGGCAGACAATATTAAATGATACGTTCTTTTTGTTTTAGCTGGACCTTCCTCCGCGTTTAGGGTTGCAAATAAGCTATTGCATCATGACATTTTACTTTTGGTATAAAGCTATTCCTTTCTGTTGAATACGCATTAAGGCAAAGGCGTGAAGAAAATAATAATTATAAAAAGATTGTAAACCAATTCCTGCCGTTCCTGTCAGTAGGATAAAGGAGTCCCTAATGATAAAATAATATTAGCCATAACAAATTAAAATCTAGGGAAACGTAAATAATATCAGCCATAATAAATTAAAATTTAGGGAAACGTATTTTCATCGGCGAAATTCATGGTAGGGCAATTTAAAAAGGTTTTTTTTTTTATTTCAGAACACACTCGTGGCAAATAAACAGTCGATGATAGCCCACAGGTCAACCCATCCAACACCGTAACAACGCATGCGCCCAGTTAGGTTACTCTCCCTTGTCTTACCGAAAATAAAATGATAGAATTAAGGGCGCAAACGGTTTATTCACGAATTAATAAACCTTTATTAACCTGGGTATCGAGTTCGGTGCCATCAACAACATTAAACAGTCAATGAAGGATGGCGTGTAAAAAGAGGCTCGTTCAGGGTTAAGGCTGTGGCTGGGTGCAGTCAATCCCTTCAGGAGATCGAACTGACACCACAACGCTGCCTGCACCGATAAGGACGCAGCCTGACCACGCGTGGTCAGAAGAAAAGGGTAAGGGGAGGCGTGGGTTTTCAGTCGGTGGGAGTTAAGGCGCGAAGGGTATCATATTACACAATAATTCTTATTGNTTTAACTTACATTGATTGTGTGTAGGTCTTGAAAACATTCATTGTTTAATTATAGTAGACAACCGAGACAGTCATAAATAGTTTTCACACAATGGCTGTCATGTTTTATCCTTTAGAGAGCACTACTGAAGTCTCTTGTCCTTGCCCTTCTTTTGAGATTTGACCTTATATAAGTCTCTTGGTCTTGTCCTTCTTTTGAGGTTTGATCTTGCCCAAGGGCTTGGTCACTTCTAGCTCTCTTCATTGTGCATCTTCTTCCTTTTGTAAAGGATTATAGTGTTGTCTCAAGGAAATTCTTCTATTGTTTATGATGTAAATCCTTGTCATCACTCTATGGCTCATCATCTTAAAATTATGTACGTTCATATCCTCTTGGGTGGGCTCTTATTTCCATAACAACGTCCCTTTATTATATGCATCGACTTATCTTAATCATCATGTTGATCTCATTCCATATTTTTATGTTGAAAAGTTCCTTTTCTAATTTGCTTAGATCAATAGAAAGATTACACAAAGCCTGATGAATGTCTTCATTTTGTACCCAATAGCCGACTAGCCAGTTGGCCACGTCATCTTCACCATATTCAAGAATGTTGTAAAATTTTTCTAAATACATCGCCTTAAAAATATGAACTTGTTTATCGAAGGCTTGCTTGGTTAATGTCAACAAGTTGAAAGTCTCATGAAAGTCTCATGAAAGTCTCATGAAAGTCTCATTATTCCTTTACGTACAATAATATACTGCCTAACTTCAATACATTACATACAAAAATGGACATTAATCATGATGACATGGGGCCCTTCACGTCAATAAGTTGGTCTCCTTCTTCGTCCATAGCTCTAAACATTTCCCGTGTTGATCATCTTAGAGACTGTGCCCATAGACAATTGTTCTTGTGGGATCCAATTCATATCATTCAGCCTCAATAAGTCCAGATAGATGCACAATTTCCCATTTTTTTTCTTTTCTTTATGACCAATATAATTAGAGATACCTAGCTTCTCTCTTGAATCAGATAGATGATGTAGCCATCCAAAATTTCCATTATCTCCTCCTTGATCTTGGATTTATATTTAATATTCATCTTAATGGTCATTTCCTTTTTGATTTGGCATATAGCTACAACTTTATCTTCAAGCCCCATACTCCTTAAGAATCCCTTTCAAATCATGGAAACTAAAATAACTTTAATGACTTTTTACTTATCCTAATAATCATCGATTTCCACATACTTGTCGTTCCTTTGTAATGTTCACTAGCCAACTTTTGTTCTTAGATCCATATAGTATAGATTATCTTGCATTCCATTCATCAATGCACCTGCCCACTTATTTGTCTTCATTGTATGTGTTGAGGACAATGTCCTCGACTACAAAAATGTTGAAAATCCTTTTGACATTGTCCTCATTGGTATGCCTAATGAATTGTCATATCTTCTATTAGAGATTTTCCAAGGTCATGTTGTGCTCTATATCCCCGGTGCCCAATTTTTTTATGAATTTTGTGTATATATTTGTCTAATCATGTACTTGTCTCTTTCTTTCCTAGTCATACTACCAGATGTACATGAGTAGGTTCGCAAGTCACGCCAAGGCATGGACAACTACTACTTTTGAACCTATTTTTCTCTATATTTCTTGGGTCTTGATGTCCATCAACTAAGATAGATGGGAGAAGAGTACTATGACCACAATACTTTCTCAACCATCTTTGTAACTAAAGAAAAAATCACTTGATCCTAGGATACCATGAAACCATTATGGGATAAATGTGAAAGCCACCAATGAACTATTGAATATCCAAGATATCTTAAAAAAAAGTGCACTTTGTCCTTGGGAGGTAAATTTCTTAATGCCTCTTTGAATCATGCTAGGTGTTTGATTGGATCTTGTCCTTCTCTAAAGTCCTTTATCTTCATGTATAGTAGTGGTTTGACCAATTGAACCAATGGGGTGTCCATCAAAGCATCCATTTTGTCATTGTTCACCACTAAAAAATTGTACAAGTTTTTCATTTGATCAGGGTAAAAGTCGTGGTTCTCAAAATCACACTCTTCTAGAACCTTGTTAGGGTCTTCACTTGAAGATGCATTAACATGGATATTGAGATTTTCATCTAGGTTTTAGTTAGTTTCCTTATGCACCCTATATAGGTTATCAATGATTGTTCTTGGTGTATCAGTATGGCCTTCTATGTGCGGTACGTGCATGGGTCTTTGCATTACATGCAAAACAATTTTTGTTTAGAGGAATGACTACCCCCAATTTTCATGTTTGGAACAGGATGTCTTCTTTTATGTCGTAAATCCAAGAGAATCTAAAGAGGATCCCATAGGTTTCAAGTGTAAGTCTCAAGATTTCATATGAGTCACTAATCGTATTGCCATAACAATTTATGTATACAATTATTAATTTTCCCACTAGGTTGTACTTGTCGTCATTCATGACTCTAATCCATGTTGTGTTGTGTCCTAGGGGACATTTTCTAGGGAACTAAAAAAAAAACACGGTGGACATATTGTTTATATCAATTCCCATGTCCACTATAACCTATTTAATGTTTTCAGTCATAACAATAGCATGAAATCCTAAATATCCATTAAAGAAAGAACTATTTAACTTACATTGATTGTGTATAGGTCTTGAAAACATTCATTGTTTACTTATAGTAGAAAACCAAGGTAGTCATAAATATTTTGCACACAATGCATATCATGTTTTATCCTTTAGAGAACACTACTCAAGTCTCTTGTCCTTGACATTCTTTTGAGATTTGACCTTATATAAGTCTCTTGTCATTGTCCATATTTTGAGGTCTCTTGTCATTGTCCTTCTTTTGAGGTTTGTTCTTGCCCAAGGGATTGGTCACTTCTAGATCTCTTCATTGTGCATATTCTTCCTTTTGTAAAGGATTATAGTGTTGTCTCAAGGAAATTCTTCTATTGTTTATGATCTAACTCCTCGTCATCATTCTATGGCTCATCATCTTAAAATTATGTACCTTCATCTCCTCTTGGGTGGGCTCTTATTGCCATAAATGCATCCCTTTATTATATGCATCGACTTATATTAATCATCATGTAGTATTTACCTTTGGTGAAAATATCATTGAGCTTATTGAATTAATATGTCTCATGGTCACTAGGACCACACTACATGTAAACTGGGTATCAAATAGTGGTGTAGATACAGTTTTGGGTTGTATTCCCCCAGATACCACAAAGACAACATATGGATGCATGCTTACTTCCAAACATATTGACAATAGTGTTATGTCCTTGGATACTCAAGACATTGGCATCCATGGAGAATGAGTCTTGCTATGTTTGAACCACCATGAGAATTTGGTTTTCTTGTCTTGCCTCCGAGTTTGGTTTACTCAATCACTTATAGTTTCGAGGGTTGTCTAGATAATCTACCTAGTCATGCTTGGTAGTATCGCATGTCTTGTATTAGATGTACTTGTTTAGCAGCCTAAAAAATGAACCATGTCCATCCTTCATTATTTTCTTTCTTCTTTTAGTTTCTCGCAAGATTATTTATTATGGTGGGAAACATTTACCAACCTTTTCACTTCTCATTCTATCCATTCAAATTCATGAGTTGTTTCATCCTTTTATACCATTATGTCCATGATTGTCACATGGATCTCACTTTCCATCTCAATGGTGATGTCAACACCTCCCCTATATGATTTGGGTTATGTGGTTCATATATTAGCATAGATATTGGGATCCAACCTTGACAAGAACAACCAACCTTTTCATCTTTTGAGGTTTGGTAAGGAAGTTCCCTTAGTAATTGTTTGATGCACACATGAGACCTCATTATAGACACTTCAGGTTTTTGTATGATCTCCTTTAACTATGCAAAGGTAAAAGGATTGGCATCTGCATGGAACGATGTTTACTTGAATAGAAAAACACCATCATCCTAATTAAGGAACGAGGTTTGTTCATTCAACTTTATGTATGGGAGGGAAAATGAGTTGGTGAAAGAAAGGTAATGTTCTAGTTGCCACTAAGTTTCAATTCCTCAAAAAAGTGGTTAGTGCATTCTTGAAAGGGAGTATTTGATAAGTGGTTGAGTGATTATGGATATTAAGTTGGGTTGGGTAGTGTTATCGCACATTTTGTAGCTAGGAGGAAAGGCTATAAAATAGAGGGCTAAACTGGCGTAACAGGAACCTATCCCACCCAATGTCACCACGATGGGAAGGTTCTTTCTCTTTAGGGAGGTGAGGCCC
This sequence comes from Picea sitchensis, assembly GCA_010110895.2. Classification (NCBI taxonomy): domain Eukaryota; kingdom Viridiplantae; phylum Streptophyta; class Pinopsida; order Pinales; family Pinaceae; genus Picea; species Picea sitchensis. Next base: position 34,392 of record SNQJ01S0074501.1, read on the forward strand.
AAGGGAGACGTCCCTGGTGACCTGGGGTTTTGAAGGGGCTAAAGGATAATCATACAATGACAAGTTTCCCCCTTCACATATCACCACCAAAACAGATAGTCCGACTTATAGCCAACAAAGATAAGCAAGTATACTTCTTGCCCGAGAACAAAACAACAATAAATTGATATATACAGGCTTTGGTTAGTACTTCATATATATCAAAGACTATATGATATTCAATGTAAGCAATTTGAAAGTAAATGTTGACGAAGTAAATGTTTAGAAAATAGCAATAAAATAATGTCACTTCACCAATATATACTAGAACAATATGGCATTCAATGTAATAAACCAACACTTTACTCAATTTATAACTAAAACCACATTCAATTGCTCACAAGATGAAATGTTGCTGCAATAAAGATGAAATATCCAATAATTATGTCAACAACTTAGGGTTAGTAGGGTTAGCTAGAGTTAGGGTTAGTGTAGTTAGGGTTTCAATTCAAAAGATTTGAGAGAGTTTAGATCAGGTTCTACTTCAATGTTTGAGGTCTTAGATCAGTGCCTTAGGGTTTAATGGAGTCATAAATGAAGGACACAAGAGTTGAAGGGGATGAGACTTAAAGGACTAGAGGGATAAGTTTTTAAGTGCTACTAAAGCAGGGATTCAAAATCATAACCCTAGGGGAGAGAGGCTCACTCCGGTGTTGCTAAAGCAAGGCCTCGTTCTCTCTCCTCCTTCCCAACAAACAACTAGCTCAAATGTAATACAAAGTCAAGACAAGAGGGCTTAAAGAGGGAGAGTGTTGCTAAGGCAAGGCTCTTTCATCAAACCCTAAAAGAAAATGACCGTAGGTGTAGATGACCTAGGCCTGGGATGTCCTCTTCCTCTTGAAGTAAAAAAAGGTATGACTAGCTAAAGGGAAGAAGAAAAAGGAGTGTAGCTATGGCTAGGCTCTCTTCTTCTTCTTCAATGGATAAACACTTTTCTATCAGGGGACATGAGACAAGGACCTACTTGTGTGCTTGTCACCTAGGGTTTTTATTCAACAAATTATAAATACATGTAAGAAAATAAGACTACAACCATTCAATCAAGAAGTTTTGCAGAAAAATACTTACAATTCATCAAAAACAACCATGCAAACCCTAGTTGTAACACCTTCCTTTAAGAAAAACACCATAGAATGCCAAAAATCTCTTCGTTCAACAAGTGCGCCTTCCTTAATTCAGCCAATAACCCAAATATGGTGAAAAAAATCAGACCTCACTATGAGTGAGTCAGTTGTGATAAAATGAGGATCAAAATCCTCAATATATACTGTATCAATGACCTATTTTTACTTTTTAGGTCATAAAAAGACCGACAAGGCCATAATGTCAATATCATATTGTTTTTACATTAAATGCTAAGTAAAAACTCTAATTAAGCAGAAAAGAGAGTAAAATCCCCTTCAAGGGAGGTGCTATCCCTTTATAGAGAAAATGAGACATCCAGGAGAAAAATGTTAGCTCCCCGGGGGCCTCTCTAACATGCCAAACATGCCACTGCTGCCCAGTCTGCCTCCAAAAGTATCCATGAAGATGGATGATGTCATGGTGAATATGGGGATGTCCTAAGCCTTCCAAGGCTAGCGTTCCACTGAAAAGGGGTCATTCCCCCTAGGTCTAGTCCTGCCGGAGTGTCTCTGGTGGAACATCCTCTTCCTCTCAGGTGAAAAACCCCTGGTCAAGATCTGTCCTATCTCTCCCCCCTGATGGGGTCTCATCATCCATTTTATGGGCTCTTCATCCCCATGGAGGTCTGAAATGGTCATCTCCCCATGTGTACCAGTCCAAATGGTACCTGTCCATCGAGCATGGTCCTTCACATCAAAAACTACACCCTCCATGGGCTCACCAGTCACAAGGATCATAGCAATGTCAATCACATCTCATCATCAATATTATTAAACATATGCATAAAACCCCTAATACATCAGTGAATAGCTCAAAGACATTACAAAAACCCGCAATACAAGATTGGAGAAAAGGACAAGGTGTCCTATTGGGCTAGTGTCCACAAGAAAAGGAAAGATTATAGAAAGATCTCATCCAAGCCATGTAAGTGAGGTGATGTGGCCGGGGGATGTCCAAACATGTGGGTGCATTTAGGGCCAAGGCTGCATAAGTGTTACCTGTGTGTGCCTTTGTAGAAGGGGAGCTGTACCTATCATGGATGCATTTTTTCCAAGCCCATTCTTGCCTTTATTCTTTTATTCTTGTTTTATTCTTTTATTTGCTTTTTCTCCTTCCTTTTTTTTTGTTCAAGAACTAACCAGGGGACACTGCCTTGGCATGGTGACCAGAGATGACAACATTACCCACAAGTACTTTCACAGAGATGAGAAGGTTGGCTCGTGATGAGACCCCCTTTCCCTTTGCCATGCAACCAAAGGTCACTGCCCTAACATGGTAACTAGATGGTGGCAATGTCATACTGTTAGGTACCCATGGACCTAATAGGGTGGCTCTTGATGAGACCCCCTATCCTCTGACTAGGTCTTGTTTTGTTATTTTCCGGGTCCCTCCTATTTCTTGCTGAGAGGCTTTTTACTGCCTTCTCAGGGATCCCTGAGTGAAGCATATCAAGGTATTATTTATAGGCTTTTGTATTTTACCAACTGCTTTTACCTTCTGGGCCTTTAGCACCTTCTTCCCACGAGATAAAGTGCAATCCTGCAAATAGGTCAACCCAATGCCTGGACAAGGGGAATGGGATAAATGAGCGGTAGGTAAGATGAAACAATGGTGCTATGATGGGAGCGAACAATGGATTTTGAGAAATCCCCCCAGTGTCAATCCAATACCTATGGGCACAGGCTTGCTAGGGTACCCTATCAATTTTCCCAAGCATGGTCAAGTGGGCTAATGTAAGATCCAAGCAGTTGTTAGAGATAAAAGGAATTAGATGCATATATTTAAAGGTTTCAATGATCAAAAGTGACACATACCATGATACCTGGACCAATTACCTCATGGAG
>SNQJ01S0074501.1:37409-47495 GCA_010110895.2 Picea sitchensis
TATATATATATATATATATTTCAATTCATATCAAAATCAAAATTATTTATTGAAATTATTGAAATTAAAAGAACAAAAGAATAAGTTTGATGATGTTGTTGAGGTTAGGCACATCCCTCATAAGCATGGGAATATGGTTGAATATTCTTTCAGCACCAAAAGTTATGAGGAACAAGGTTTGATTCAATTTTGACTCCTTATACATTGTCCTTGGCAACATCATGCATAAGATAATCATCATTAGTGGGGAGGAACTTAGTGTCCATGTCACATTGTTGCATCACAAAATAATTAAGTAGCTTTCCTTGCTTGGCATGGAGATTGAATTCTATAGACTAAGAGAAAAACTTAACAAAGGTAGGCATGTTAATTGCATTATCTAAAGTTAAATTGTGAGTCGAAGACGCATCTTCCTTCTGTTGAAAACATAGTAAAATCAACCTCTATCTCTTCTCATTATATCATATGTTCATTTGTTACCAATAAAGTATCGTGACAATAAAGTATCTCACGATGATCCTCTCAGTGGTCATAGAAATTAAAATATGGTCAATATATATTCACTTTAAAAATTGAGGGCCAAGGATTTCTTATTACATATAAGAAAGGCCTTCTTATACATATAAGAATGTAATAACTAGTGACATATAGATTCAAGGAATTCCTATAGGCTCAAAGCATTCTTAGTACAATGAATGATGCATACTCATTGGATTTGTAAAAGAACTTAATGATTTTATTATTTTCTGCAAGTGCATATAGTTATTTGACATCAAATGTGACCATAAAAGAGATTGATCAAAAAAATTTAATAAAGTTAGTATTCATGAACAACTTAGAATGAAAATGCAACAAATCTCATGCTATAATACACGAGTTTATCATATTTGATCATTTATCAATGGGACTTCACATTTCTTGACATGTTATTTAAGAAGTCAAAATTTGACTTCACCTTAAAGGAATTTCATGGCACTTGATGGTTGTCATGGTGGATAATAATTGTGAGAATAATGGTGAATATTTCATCTTTGAGTTCATAAGGTTTATCATTCTATGACATAATAAAAAACATGTTGAACTACATTGTGCAATATATGTTTAAATAAACAACACTGAGAGGATAAAAATTTATGTACTTATTTATAAATAAGATAGCCATGAAAGCTAAAACTAAATTGATTATAATTACACTAGGCTATGGAGAATTGTATTCATCCTAAACTCTAGAAAATGAGCTAATCATATGCAACATTGAATATTCAGTTTGATGCATGGCATTTTCTTAATCTCAAAAATGTAACCATTCAACCGATCACTACTTATCATCATATCCTCATTACATCTCTAAAAATTACAAACACTCATTTACATTTTAGTTAATGTTATACTAGCTTCATCGGGCCTCACATGAATATAATTAGAGTGATATCCAACAATATCATATATTGGCTTTATTTTATATACTTTGACTATATTAAGTGGAGTATCCACCACCTACCAATAGGAAGGACACCTTTACATTGTTTGGCATCTTACTACCCAACCCAACTTAATATCCATTATCGCTCAACCACTTATCAACAACTCCCTTTCAAGAATGCACTCACCACTTTTTGGAGGAATTGAAACTTAGTGGCAACTAGAACATTACCTTTCTTTCCCCAGCTCAGTTTCCCTCTCATGGATTCTTCTACAAACTTCAATGAATGCATGGTGGGTATTAAAAAAACCAAAATGGAGCCAATCATATGTGGGACTCCTATAGTGAGAGAAACCTAGGCAAGACATAATCCCAATTTAAAAAATAATTGTTAGAAAAAATTCTATCATACATAAAGTTGAATGGACAAACCTCGTTCCTTAATTAGGATGATGGTGTTTTTCTATTCAAGTAAAATGGTTCCATGCACATGCCAATTACTAAGGGGACTTCCTTACCAAACCTCAAAAGATGAAAAGGTTGGTTATTCTTGTCAAGGTTGGATCCCAATATCCATGCTAATATATGAACCACATAACCCAAATCATATAGGGGAGGTGTTGACATCACCATTGAGATGGAAAGTGAGATCCATGTGACAATCATGGACATAATGGTATAAAGGGATGAAACAACTCATGAATTGGAATAGCTAGAATGAGAAGTGAAAAGGTTGGTAAATGTTTCCCACCATAATAACTAATCTTGCGAGAAACTAAAAGGACAAAGAAAATAATGAAGGATGGACATGGTTCAGTCTTGAGGATGTTAAACAAGTACAACTAATATAAGACATGTGATACTACCAAGCATGACTAGGTAGATTATCTAGACAACCCTCAAAACTATAAGCGATTGAGTAAACCAAACTCGTAGGCAAGACAAGAAAACCAAATTCTCGTGGTGGTTCAAACATAGCAAGAGTCATTCTCCATGGATGTCAATATCTTGAGTGTCGAAGGACATAACACTATTGTCAATATGTTTGGAAGTAAGCATGCATCCATATGTTGTCTTTGTGGTATCTGGGGGAATACAACCCAAAACTGTATCTACACCACTATTTGATACCCAGTTTACATGTAGTGTGGTCCTAGTGACCATGAGACATATTAATTCAATAAGCTCAATGATATTTTCACCAAAGGTAAATACTACATGATGATTAATATAAGTCGATGCATATAATAAAGGGATGCATTTATGGCAATAAGAGCCCACCCAAGAGGAGATGAAGGTACATAATTTTAAGATGATGAGCCATAGAATGATGACGAGGAGTTAGATCATAAACAATAGAAGAATTTCCTTGAGACAACACTATAATCCTTTACAAAAGGAAGAATATGCACAATGAAGAGATCTAGAAGTGACCAATCCCTTGGGCAAGAACAAACCTCAAAAGAAGGACAATGACAAGAGACCTCAAAATATGGACAATGACAAGAGACTTATATAAGGTCAAATCTCAAAAGAATGTCAAGGACAAGAGACTTGAGTAGTGTTCTCTAAAGGATAAAACATGATATGCATTGTGTGCAAAATATTTATGACTACCTTGGTTTTCTACTATAAGTAAACAATGAATGTTTTCAAGACCTATACACAATCAATGTAAGTTAAATAGTTCTTTCTTTAATGGATATTTAGGATTTCATGCTATTGTTATGACTGAAAACATTAAATAGGTTATAGTGGACATGGGAATTGATATAAACAATATGTCCACCGTGTTTTTTTTTTAGTTCCCTAGAAAATGTCCCCTAGGACACAACACAACATGGATTAGAGTCATGAATGACGACAAGTACAACCTAGTGGGAAAATTAATAATTGTATACATAAATTGTTATGGCAATACGATTAGTGACTCATATGAAATCTTGAGACTTACACTTGAAACCTATGGGATCCTCTTTAGATTCTCTTGGATTTACGACATAAAAGAAGACATCCTGTTCCAAACATGAAAATTGGGGGTAGTCATTCCTCTAAACAAAAATTGTTTTGCATGTAATGCAAAGACCCATGCACGTACCGCACATAGAAGGCCATACTGATACACCAAGAACAATCATTGATAACCTATATAGGGTGCATAAGGAAACTAACTAAAACCTAGATGAAAATCTCAATATCCATGTTAATGCATCTTCAAGTGAAGACCCTAACAAGGTTCTAGAAGAGTGTGATTTTGAGAACCACGACTTTTACCCTGATCAAATGAAAAACTTGTACAATTTTTTAGTGGTGAACAATGACAAAATGGATGCTTTGATGGACACCCCATTGGTTCAATTGGTCAAACCACTACTATACATGAAGATAAAGGMCTTTAGAGAAGGACAAGATCCAATCAAACACCTAGCATGATTCAAAGAGGCATTAAGAAATTTACCTCCCAAGGACAAAGTGCACTTTTTTTTAAGATATCTTGGATATTCAATAGTYCATTGGTGGCTTTCACATTTATCCCATAATGGTTTCATGGTATCCTAGGATCAAGTGATTTTTTCTTTAGTTACAAAGATGGTTGAGAAAGTATTGTGGTCATAGTACTCTTCTCCCATCTATCTTAGTTGATGGACATCAAGACCCAAGAAATATAGAGAAAAATAGGTTCAAAAGTAGTAGTTGTCCATGCCTTGGCGTGACTTGYGAACCTACTCATGTACATCTGGTAGTATGACTAGGAAAGAAAGAGACAAGTACATGATTAGACAAATATATACACAAAATTCATAAAAAAAATTGGGCACCGGGGATATAGAGCACAACATGACCTTGGAAAATCTCTAATAGAAGATATGACAATTCATTAGGCATACCAATGARGACAATGTCAAAAGGATTTTCAACATTTTTGTAGTCGAGGACATTGTCCTCAACACATACAATGAAGACAAATAAGTGGGCAGGTGCATTGATGAATGGAATGCAAGATAATCTATACTATATGGATCTAAGAACAAAAGTTGGCTAGTGAACATTACAAAGGAACGACAAGTATGTGGAAATCGATGATTATTAGGATAAGTAAAAAGTCATTAAAGTTATTTTAGTTTCCATGATTTGAAAGGGATTCTTAAGGAGTATGGGGCTTGAAGATAAAGTTGTAGCTATATGCCAAATCAAAAAGGAAATGACCATTAAGATGAATATTAAATATAAATCCAAGATCAAGGAGGAGATAATGGAAATTTTGGATGGCTACATCATCTATCTGATTCAAGAGAGAAGCTAGGTATCTCTAATTATATTGGTCATAAAGAAAAGAAAAAAAATGGGAAATTGTGCATCTATCTGGACTTATTGAGGCTGAATGATATGAATTGGATCCCACAAGAACAATTGTCTATGGGCACAGTCTCTAAGATGATCAACACGGGAAATGTTTAGAGCTATGGACGAAGAAGGAGACCAACTTATTGACGTGAAGGGCCCCATGTCATCATGATTAATGTCCATTTTTGTATGTAATGTATTGAAGTTAGGCAGTATATTATTGTACGTAAAGGAATAATGAGACTTTCATGAGACTTTCATGAGACTTTCATGAGACTTTCAACTTGTTGACATTAACCAAGCAAGCCTTCGATAAACAAGTTCATATTTTTAAGGCGATGTATTTAGAAAAATTTTACAACATTCTTGAATATGGTGAAGATGACGTGGCCAACTGGCTAGTCGGCTATTGGGTACAAAATGAAGACATTCATCAGGCTTTGTGTAATCTTTCTATTGATCTAAGCAAATTAGAAAAGGAACTTTTCAACATAAAAATATGGAATGAGATCAACATGATGATTAAGATAAGTCGATGCATATAATAAAGGGACGTTGTTATGGAAATAAGAGCCCACCCAAGAGGATATGAACGTACATAATTTTAAGATGATGAGCCATAGAGTGATGACAAGGATTTACATCATAAACAATAGAAGAATTTCCTTGAGACAACACTATAATCCTTTACAAAAGGAAGAAGATGCACAATGAAGAGAGCTAGAAGTGACCAAGCCCTTGGGCAAGATCAAACCTCAAAAGAAGGACAAGACCAAGAGACTTATATAAGGTCAAATCTCAAAAGAAGGGCAAGGACAAGAGACTTCAGTAGTGCTCTCTAAAGGATAAAACATGACAGCCATTGTGTGAAAACTATTTATGACTGTCTCGGTTGTCTACTATAATTAAACAATGAATGTTTTCAAGACCTACACACAATCAATGTAAGTTAAATCGTGCTTTCTATAATGGATATTTAGGATTTCATGCTATTGTTATGAGTGTAAAAGTTAAATATGCTATAGTGGACATGGGAATCGATATAAACATTATGTCCACCATGTTTTTTATGATTTCCCTAGAAAATGTCCCCTAGGACACAACACAACATGGATTAGAGTCATGAATGACGACAAGTACAAGCTAGTGGGAAAATTAATAATTGTATACACAAATTGTTATGGCATTACGATTAGTGACACATATGAAGTCTTGAGGCTTACACTCGAAACCTATGGGATCCCCTTTAGATACCCTTGTATTTACGACATGAAAGAAGACATCATGTTCCAAACATGAAAATCGGGGGTAGTCATTCCTCTAAACAAGAATAGTTGTGTGTGATGCAAAGACCCATGCATGTACCACACATAGAAGGTGATATTGATACACCAAGAACAATCATTGATAATATATATAGGGTGCATAAAGAAACTAACTAAAACCTAGTTGAAAATATCAATATCCATGTTAATGCATATTCAGGTGAAGACTCTAACAAGGTTCTAGAAGAGTGTGATTTTGAGAACCATGACTTTTACCCTGATTAAATGAAAAACTTGTACATTTTTTTAGTGGTGAACAATGACAAAATGGATGCTTCGATGGACACCTCACTGGTTCAATTGGTCAAAACACTACTATACATGAAGATAAAGGCCTTTAGAGAAGGACAAGATCCAATCAAACACCTAGCATGATTCAAAGAGGCATTAAGAAATTTACCTCCCAAGGACAAAGTGCACTTTTTTTTAAGATATCTTGGATATTCAATAGTCCATTGGTGGCTTACACATTTATCCCAGAATGGTTTCATGGTATCCTAGGATCAAATGATTTTTTATTTAGTTACAAATATGGTTGAGAAATTATTGTGGTCATAGTACTCTTCTCCCATCTATCTTAGTTGATGGACATCAAGACCCAAGAAATATAGAGAAAAATAGGTTCAAAAGTAGTAGTTGTCCATACCTTGGCATGACTCGTGGACGTAGTCATGTACATCTGGTAGTGTGACTTGGAAATAAAGAGACAAGTACATGATTAGACAAATATATGGAAAAGATTCATAAAACAATTGGGCACTAGGGATGTAGAGCACAACATGACCTTGGAAAATATCTAATAGAAGATATGACAATTCATTCAAAGGCATACCAATGAAGACAATGTCAAAAGGATATTCCACATTTTTGCAGTGGAGGACATTGTCCTCAACACATACAATGAATAGAAATAAGTGGGCGTGTGCATTGATGAGTGGAATGCAAGATAATCTATACTATGTGGATCTAAGAACCAAAGTTGGCTAGTGAACATTACAAAGGAACGACAAGTATGTGGAAATCAATGATTATTAGGATAAGTAAAAAGTCATTAAAGTTATTTTAGTTGCCATGATTTGAAAGGGATTCTTAAGTAGTATGGGGCTTGAAGATAAAGTTGTAGCTAGATGCCAAATCAAAAAGGAAATGACCATTAAGATGAATATTAAATAGAAATCCAAGATCAAGGAGGATATAATGGAAATTTTGGATGGTTGCATCATCTATCTAATTCAAGAGAGAAGCTAGGTGTCTCTAATTATATAGGTCATAAAGAAAAAAAAGAAAAAAAAAATGGGAAATTGTGCATCTATCTGGACTTCTTGAGGCTGAATGATCTGAATTGGATCCCACAAGAACAATTGGCTATAGGCACAGTCTCTAAGATGATCAAGACAATAAGAGTTTAAGGCTATGGATGAAGAAGGAGACCAACTTATTGACGTGAAGGGCCCCATCTCATCATGATTGATGTCCATTTTTGTATGTAATGTATGTGAAGTTAGGTAGTATATTGTTGTACGTAAATGAATAATGAGACTTTCATGATACTTTTTTCATGTGGGAGAAAATATAAGCAAACAAAGAAAAGAAGAAGAAACGGACTAGAGAGAAGTTGAAGTGTTAGGGATGCATGACCTTCCAGCTATCCTCCCAGTCGACTCAGTCTTCTATATCATGTTTTCCCACAATGAGAAAGGGGTTCTTTGGTTGTGAATGATGTGAAGAGGCAAACCATATGTCACTGAAGAGCATAGAGATAAAAAAAAAGAGCTTGTAACTAGCCCATTGCTAAATAATAAAGAGCTTGGTTGAAGCCAAAAGAATGTTTGTTTTCCCGTTTGGGTTTCCAGGGTAAATTATGAGTTTATGTGTGATGATTATTTGTGGATGCATTGCTTATGAATGGTATATGGTGTACATTGTAATTTAATGGTTGTGTGTGTATTGTTTAGCAAAGAGAACTATGTGTCAGTTACTATTTGAGCTCATTTTATATTAATATGGTTCCCATGGGTCGGTGAACTAGTTCAACAACTCTTTTTCCATGCATGTACATCTATTTGGTAGTTGGAAATTGATGACCCTCTTTTATGATTCATTTATACTTAATTAGAAATTGTCAATTTAATTTTTTAAGAGTTGTAGGGAAATTTCACTCACTCTCAAAGTCGAAACGTTGTTGTATGGTGTTTAACTACGCCCATAGGGTACTCATTACGTTTTTGTTATTATTGGGACGTTTTCCTTTGCCTGTAGGCCATACATAGACTATACTTTGCAAACTAGTGTTGCGGGAACATTTATTATTTTCTCCAAATTTTTTCCTCAACTATTGAATACTAAACTTGCCCCCTAAATGTTTTTACTTACTATTTGTTATCAAAATCGCCCCTCGGCATTTTATGTGTCGTGGTTTACCAAACTTGACTTCCAAACATTTTTACACGTTGTTGGGTATCAAATTCCCCCTTCATAGTTTTTCCTCAGATGTTGGTTGCTAAATCCAAATTTCATAGGTTTCCCCTCCATAAATGGGCGTCAAATTTTCCCTCTAAGTTATTATTTTCGTTGTTGGATGACCCAACTCATCCTTGAGCATTTTGGATTCACATTTAGTCATTTTTCCCCTTCCTTATTTGATCGACAAAAATTATTAGTTGACGGGATCTATCACACAATACTACTACAGTCAATCCCTCCACTACCCATGTCTTGGAGAAAATCCCCTCCTCCTCCTCTTCCCATGCCAAAGTGGGTGAAGCTTCATATCTTAAGGACAGAGACACCGAAATTTTTCTAGAAGAACAAGATTTGGCAGGTGTCGACCTTGAGCACTTAGAGAAAACATATTGCAAACAATAATTGTATACCATCCCTCCAGATCATCTTTGCAAGGTACATAAAGTCTTCATAAACTCCTTAGTGGGATCTGTGGCCTAATTTACCACTGGCCTGGGAATCCAGCGCACACAATAGAAGGAACAACACAAGCCTTAGAAATATGAGAAGAAAAGAGGAAGAAAATATGCCCCGAAACTTATACAGGAAATCGATCACTTCATGGTAAACTTAGGTGAGATACATCTCATCTCTGACATCTTTCCTCCTCTCACCTCTCCACCCTCATCATGAAGACCATATCATGGAATATTCGTGGTCTTAACAGTCATAGTAAGCAAAGGCTTCTACAAGATCGTATTATAGTGGACCAACCAGACATTCTTTTACTGCAAGAGACAAAATTTGTTGGGGAAGAACTGAACCAAATACTCTACAAATGTTGGAAACAAGGAAAATGATGAATATCGACTCCAAAGGAGCGGTCGGTGACTTATCCATCATTTGGAATCGCAACACCGCGCTACTAGAAAACTTCTTCACCACTAGATGGACAATATCAACAGAATATCAACTCATTGGCTCTAACAAGCCTAGTTTCCTTACAAATGTCTATGGACCAGCCACCTAGGGGGACAAGCTCAACTTCATTTATAATCAGGATCGACTTGACACCCTCATCAGAGATCATCGATGGATACTAGGAGGGGACTTCAACATGGTTTGCCATCTTGATGAAAAAAGGGGAGGTACTCACAAACTTGAGACAGAAAATGAGCACCTCTAGGCTCTGATAGACACTTTGGGTCTCATAGACCTAGAAACCCAGAATGGCCTTTTCACTTGGTATAACTAGCGTTCGGGCTCCCAATAGGTTGCTTTCCGAATGGATCACTTTCTTGTTTCAGAAACCTTCTTAATCGAAGGACTCGTGTTGTCTGCTAGCATCCTAGACATCTCATGCTCTAACCACTAGTCTATTTAGCTCTCCTTGGACATCTCTGGCACTCTAGAGGTAAGCCCTTCCGATTTGAGCGCTTCAATCTTAACCACTCAAAATTCCAAGCTCTCACTCCGAAATGGTGGAGGGAAGCTGCCATTTCTCGTGGGTCCAAAATGTTATGCTTTCAGGAGCAACTGAAGAACTTTAAG
>SNQJ01S0074501.1:47505-61251 GCA_010110895.2 Picea sitchensis
ATTTCACAAGAGCACCGGAGTGAAGTAGGAACAACAGAGACCTAAGGAAGCGATATAAAGGTATGTCACTCATTCCTTCTAGGTAGTAGATTCAATGGTTGCAACTTAGAGAAAGAGTTGTGTCCTGTCCTGTTTTGTTCTAGATCCAGGTGGATCTAGGGAGATCTGTTAGTGTCCACGCCTACCGATTTATCCAGTAATAGCACTTCACAGTTATATTTGTCATAATTTACTATTGTTTAACCCCACTAGTCTTGACAAAGTTTCTGTGCAAGCCACTCACCTTGAGAGCGGGGAAAAGCATGTTCAAGAAGATCCCACAAAGAAGCCTTCCAATTTCCCACATAAGCAGTTTAAAGGAAAGTTTAAAAGGAAGGACAAAAAGACCGCCACTATAAAGAGGGAGGAAGGAAAGCCATCTTGCACTCATTCCAAGAAGGATGGTCACGACGATGAACACTGTTGGAAATTACATCCAAAGAAAATATCGAAACAATTCGGTGGAAAGGGGAAGCCAAAGACCGTTACTATAGTGCAACAAGATCTTGGTTCCAATTCAGGAGATGAGGAAAAGATCGCAGTGGTTGGAGTACAAGGTAAATATTTCCTTCATGCTAGTTCAAATTCCAATAATGAATCTCATGATGATGACAGAAAGAGGAGTGAATTATTTCATATAAGAGTTGTATCAAAGCACACTAAGATAGATACATTATTTGATCCGAGTTCCCAAGTAAACTTGATATCTAAAGCACTTGTCAAAAAGATGGGTCTTGAAACTAAACCACATCCAAACCCTTATCCTCTTGGTTGGGTATGTGATAAAGCAAAACTTAATGTCACCAAGCAGTGTAGGGTTAGATTTTCTTTTTCTTCAAAATTGATTAATGAAGTGGATTTGGATGTTGTTTCACTTGATATGTGTGGCGTAGTGCTTAGGAGTCCTTATACTTATGATATAAAAGCAGTGTTCTTTCGCCATGAGAAAAAATATCACCTTACTAAAGGGAGAGTGGAATATATTGTTAGATCCCATAGCATGAGGGTAAACACAACACTTGTTAGTGAAGGACATATGAAAAGATTCATAAACACTCATAAGAGATATGTAGTCATGGTCATAAGAGAAAAGGATGTCGGAACATCTGACACCTTCCAAGGATGTGATCCTTCTCATAAGAAAGAATTAATTGATATTGTTTCTAAGTATGAAGACATCTTTCAGGAACCAGATGGATTACCTCCTAAGAGGGAAATCCAACATGAAATACATCTTCAACAATATTCTCCTCTTCCTTATGTGGGCATGTACAGGATGTCAATTGTAGAGATGACAGAAATCAAGAACTAGGTAAAAGGCTTATTGGATCAAGGGGTCATCACACCCAATTCATCTCCTTGTGGTTCTCTAATCGTGATGGTGCCAAAGAAGGATGGCACATGGCAAATGTGTGTCGATTATCGAGCCTTAAACAAAATCACAATGAAAAATCAATACCCTCTTCCTCGTATAGATGATTTACTTGATCAATTAAAGAATGTTGTTTATTTCACTAAGTTGGATTTGTGCAGTGGATACCATCATATCAAGGTTGCAGAACATGATGCATGGAAAATTGTCTTTAAAACCAAACAGGGATTGTTTGAGTGTTTAGTTATGTCGTTTGGGATTTGTAATGCTCTGACAACCTTCCTGCGTGTGATGAATGATGTATTCAGGCCATTTCTAGATGATTTTGTAATTGTATATTTAGACGGCATTCTTATATTCAGTAGGGCTTGGGATGAACATGTAAGGCATGTAAAGCGAGTATTGGATACTTTTCAAGGGGGAAAGTTGTATGTAAAATTGTCCAAATGTGAATTTGGCAAGACTGCACTAGTGTACTTAGGTCATATTGTAGGAGGAGGACAATTGAAAATTGATCCTTCCAAGATTGATGTAATTATAAATTGGACTGAGCCCACAACTGTAACTGAAACATGAAGCTTCTTAGGTGCAGTTCAATATTGGAAGAGATTCATAGAAAATTTCTCTTTCATCGCAACTCCTTTGCATTCCTTAACCAGTGTGAAGAACACTTTTTAGTGGGGAGGAAAGCAACAAAAATCCTTCGACACTTTGAAGGAAAAGATCAGTACCACACCAGTATTAGAACTGTCGAATCTTCAACAGACTTTTGAGATTGAGATAGATGCCAGCGGATATGTCATGGGTGTAGTATTGATGCAATATCGTGATCCTACTTGTTACCACTATGAAACTTTTAACCAAGTTATTGTTAACTATCCTACATATGATAAACAGTTGTATGCATTAGTTCAAAGTGTAAAGAAATGGAAGCACTACTTGTTAGGGAAGGAAACAATCATACATATGGATCACCAACCCTTACAGTATCTCCAAGCATAAATCAAGCTACAACAATCACGACATTACAGGTGGATGGGTTTTCTTCAACATTTTCATTTGGTAATCAAATACAAAAAGGGTACAAGCAACAAGGTAGTTGATATGCTTTATAGACCTCCTGTTGTTGCTTCTATTATTTTGAAGAATGCTTCTTTATCTCATGATAGCTATGTGGAACAATATATTGTTGATGAAGATTTTAAAGAAGTCTTTGAGAAGCTAACCCATGGTGCACGGGTAGAGAACTATTGTCTGCAGGGAAAACTACTCTACCATCTTGGAAAGTTATGTATTCCTACAAGTGAATGAGTCCATGTAATACGGGAAGCTCACACTTCTCTTGTGTCTGGGCATTTTGGGGTAGGAAAAATTATGGCTCATCTGCAAAGGTTTTGTTACTGGCCTTAGATGAAAGCAATTGTAACTAAATATGTAAAGGGGTGTGTGATGTATTCTACTTGTAAGCCCATTAATAGAAAATTTGGGCTATACTCACCACTTCACGTTCCATCCCATCCATGGGAGAGTATCTCCATGGATTTTTTAGGGGGTTTACCAATGTTGAAAAGGGGTCATGACTACTTGTATGTAGTCATGGATAGGTTTAGAAATATGTGTATCTTTATGCCATGTAAAAAGTAGGTCATTGTTGAGCAGACTGCTAATCTCTTCTTTCAGTATGTTTGGGTCCACTTCGGATTACCTATGTCCATTATCTCAGATCAATATACTTGATTCCTTGGATATTTTTGGACAAACTTATGGAGAATGATGGACACCAAGTTGAAGAGGAGCATTGTTTTCCATCCATATACCGATGGACAGACAGAGGTTGTTAACCGAACAGTGGTACTTTTGCTTCGAGGCTACTGCAGCAAGCATCCCAAGTTGTGTGATGAACAGATACCCTATGTACAACATGCTTACAATCGAGACTTACATTCCTCCACTCAGTGTTCACCATTCGAAATATGTTTTGGGTATTTTCCTAAGGTCCCTTTGGACTGGATGTATGGGAAAGATGTCGATTCCAATGAAGAAAGAAATGAAGACAGGGTCTGCAAGTTCATTCAAAGGATCCAGCAAGTACACCAAGCAGTCAGGGAAAAATTGGAGAAGAGTCAAGCACAGTATAAATCTTGACATGAAAAACATAGGGTTGATCATCAGTTCTAGGTTGGAGACCAGGCATGGATTCACATCAATAAGGAGTGGTTGAAGGGTGAAGGCAAGAAACTCAAGCCCATCTGATATGGACCCTTCACTATTTTGGAGAAAAGCAGAACTAATTCTTTTCGTTTAGATCTTCCACTTTATATGCAGATCTACTCAGTTGTAAATCTAGAAAACTTGAAACTTTTTGAGCCTCCCACGATCATGGATCAGGGTGAGGAAGTTTCGATACCTTCGGTTAATGAGTTTTCTCCTGATTACTTGGACAAGTTGAAGGAAGATATCATCCTGGAAAAAAGGATGAGGACTTCACGAAGGGGTGTTATTGATTATCTTCAAGCGAGCTTAAAGGGCACACATCCAAGCAAAGCAAAGTGGATTGAGAAGGACAAGGTGAGGGAACTCTTCCCTCGCTTATCTGTTGATTGATGAAAGATTTTGGTGGTCCAAAAAGCTCTCAATGGGAAGGCGTGATCCAAAAAGGATCCAGAGAAGTCTAAGGATAACTCAGAATTCGTAGAAGCATCTCAGGAAGCTCAGAATGGCCTCAACAGATAGAGAAAGGGAAAAAAATCAAAATCCTCAAAACTCGGTGAAATTGGCATCATCGCGAAGAGAGCGTCGCAAACTTTCCAACAATGTAAACATCTCATCAAACAGAGTTACGGATCAAAAGATATTTTTGGTCGAAGTTTTGGTCAACCTAGCCCAGTCAGCAAGGATGAGTCAACATCCATACTGTTGACATCATCATCAGTATGGATGACGTCAATGTCTGTACAGGGTACATGGAACACGTAGAGGGAGACATGTGTCATGATGACATGAACACGATGGCATGGCAGCACCATAGGCTGCCACATGTCACTGATTTTTTGACTTTTTCAGTCAGTCCGTGGACTAATGGAAAAGTGCCACATGTCACTCTGTACAACCACGTGGCACTCCGTAGAGCCACCTGGAAAATGACGTGATAAGATAACAAAGAAAGGATAACATGGCGATGACAGTGCAGAGGTGTTGGCATGGTCCAATGAGTGGTCGCCATGTGGCCCAGTCACACATTGCCACATGGCAGCGGGCAAATGCCCAGTGAAGGCCCCCAACTGAAAAATCAAAAAAATAGCAGGGTTGGTTGGCGCCAACCCCTAATCTGCCATTTTAACACATATCCTGCCATATTCGGTTCGCTACACAAAAATCCTCCATTTTAATACATATATCCCACCAAAGCTCCAAAGTTAGCGATGGATTAACACTATTATAACATATGGTTGCAACGGTGTATTAAAATGGGAGGCCCACAAGTTTGATCCAGGGACCTTCCCAACCAACACTCTAATAATACCTTCGGCAACTATTGGGGCAAACAGTCTGGTTGTTAAGTCTGCCCAACATTAATTTTATAAAGTGATATTTTCCAGTGCACGGGGGGGAGGACCAGGGTGCGTGACCGTACGACCAAGGCATGTAATTAGAGAAAGATTCATTTTAATCATTGCAGGTTGCAGGCACAAAAATCGAGACAAAATTTATCTTGGGCCTAAAAGTGTCAGACTCTGATCTAGGCGTGGAGACAGTTGTTTTTGGGTAATTTGACGCCACGAATTCAGTGGTTTTGTTTGTTTTCTAATCTGAGCAAATCTTCTACAGCTTAACTCCAGAATGAGGTATACTTATGTATTTTGCCAAATGCTTTTGTCGAGTTAATAAAAAGGCCTACCCATTTGAGAGAAGGACTTGGAGACGTAATCCACTAGGGACGAACTCCATTATCAATTTTTTATGTTCAGATCTTATGCTTATGTCTCTTTATCATTGAGCTTTCCTTATTTATGGTGTATTTCAGTTTTATGCTCATTTAATACAATTTTTTAATAAGTCACATTGATGAAAAGATCCTGGATCATTCGTGTTGGAGTGTGATGCATACAAAGAAGGGATAGGAGCAATGTTGATGTAGAATCGACACCCCATAGATTTCGAGAGCAGGAAGTTGAGGGAGCCAGAAAGGCTCTACCACATTTACAATAAGGAGATGTTGGCCATCATGAATGTATTGGCGAAGTTTAGACAGTACCTAGTTGGAGGACGCTTTGTGGAGAGGACCGACCACAACAACATGAGGTATTTCTTGAAGCAAAGAGACTTGAGTGAGAGACAACATAAATGGGTAAGTAAGGTGAAAGCATATGAATTTAACATTAAGTATGTGAAGGGAACAAATAATGTAGTTGTTGATGCCCTTTCCAAGAGACCTGCAACTTTTTCCATGACAAATATCTCAGTCGACTGGAAATCCATTCTCTTGGTGGAGTACTCCAAGAATACATTCGCTTGTGATCTTATGGAGGGAATTATTCAGAATGACATGTACAAAGTAGTGGATGACATCATCTACTACAAGGACAAGATCTACCTTGTCCCTGAGTCCACACTTGAGGATCAGATCCTGAGCCTAGTACATGATGCACCATTAGCAGGGCACCCAAGATATCTGAAGACTTACAAGAAGGTGAGAGAGAGATTCTCTTGGAAGGGTCTCAAGGAGGATGTACTGTGATATGTGAGGGAGTGCATGGCATGTCAGCAGAACAAGTCGAAGCTTACACATCCTGCAACATTACTTCAGTCGTTACCTATTCCAGAGGAGAAGTGGGAGAGCATCTCCATGGACTTCATCATAGGGTTGTCGAAGGTACAGGGCAGGGACTGTATATATGTGGTGGTGGATAGGTTGACCAAGTTTATGCACTTCTTTGTCATTCCTTCAGAGTATAATGCATCTTAGGTGGCATACATATTCTTCAATGAGGTGTTCAGACTACATGGTCTTCCGAGATACATAGTCAGTGACCATGAAAATAAATTTCTCAATGCATTATGGCAAGAGTTGTTCAGGTTATCAAGGACATAGTTGACACCTAGTACTAACTATCACCCTCAAACATATGGGTAGACAAAGATAATGAACAAGTGGATTGAGGGATACATGCAGAACTATGTGTCGAGACAATAGAGGGCTTGGATAAAGTGGTTGCATCTTGGGAGCACTATTATACTACCACTTATCACATGTCCATCAGGATAAGTCCATTCAGAGCATTGTATGGTTACGATGCTCCATCATTTGTGGATTTGGAATTCGGGGAGAGCAGGGCCCCCAGAGATAAATATTGGTTGCAGAAGAACCAGGACATCTTGAGAGTCCTAAAGGAGAACTTACATGTCACCCAAAATCAACCAAAGATGTATGTAGATAGGCACAGGGTGGAGCACAAATTTGAGGTTGGGGATTTGGTCATTCTGAGGTTGCAACCATACATACAATCCTCATTGAAGAAGATTGGCGTAAATAATTTGAATTCTCGCCTCTATGGAATATATAGGGTTATTAGGAGAGTTGGGGAGGTGGCATATGAGTTGGAGTTTCCAGAGGGTAGTATGATCCACAACTTCTTCCATGTATCTTGCCTCAAGAAGGCATTGGGAAAGTGGGTCACAACTTCAATAGACCTTCCTCCACTGGATGAGGATGAGCAATTGGTTTTGACTCCAAAGAATATTATTGATGTTAGAGAGAGGAGGCTTAGGAGTAGAGTGATTCAAGAGTACCTGGTCAGATGTACAGATTTACCTGTAAAAGATGCCACTTGGGAGGGAACGCAGATCTTACAACACCCTGGTTTTGATTTGCTTGAGGAAAAGTGATCTCGGGAAGGAAGGACGGTGATGCCCCCTTCCACTTGATCATGATGGGAGGATGACTTAGTAGCCTATATGACTCCCATAGGCTATATTCAGTGAATAAAAGGGAGTCAAGGGGATAGCTAGGAGATGTTATATTTCTAAATTGACATTAAGTAAAAAGGTAATAAAGTAAATTTCAGATTAATAGTTACTTAAACATTAGTAAAAGTGACTTTTAATCTTTAAGTAGGAAGTAAAAGGAGAATAAGGGTCATGTTGGATTAATTCAAAGAGGAAATATCTAGATGATAAAAAGGGGCATCGAAGAACTATAAAAGGAGGGGTAACACTCGACTTTCCTCATTGTGTTTTGGATTGATCTCTTATTGGAGTGCTCTTGTGAGCCAAATTTTTTGTTTGGTTTTGGCATAAACCCTTCCATTGTGGTTTGGTTTCGATGGTACAATATCCACCCTAGCTAGACGAGGAGGAGGATCCATCCGAGTTCTTCATTTGAGCATCATCTTTGTGGTTTGATTTCAGTTAGAGGTGTAGCGACTTGGCCAGGAGGTTCATGGAACCTTCTTGAGGAGGATGACTTCACCTTTTTGAAGTGTCGTGAGGCCAGGAGGGTTTGAAGGAAGGTCGTGAGGGTTTTTTGCATGGATTGATAGCCTTTAGAGGCTCATTGAGGGTTTCTTTGGGGGACGATCCCATCTCTTTGCAGGGCCACGACGTTAGAGGAGTCGTGGAGGCATTAGCGGAGGGTCGTGAGCCCATATTATTGGCATTTAGAGGGTTTGATCTCCACTTGGAAGATCGACATTGGTTTGACGAGGTTGCAAGAGGCCTAAAGAGGCCCTTGGAGCTGGACAACATCATCTTTGAGGTTGGATGTTAGCCTTTCTGTAGTGTGGAGGAGGACGCATCATCTATTGAGGAGGTCGCGACATTATTCTAGGTTTTGGTTTGCATATTGTTGTGCTTTCATTAATGTATTGCATATTCCATGGCAACCATTAGAGACTTGTTATGATTTTTTTCAATGTTACATTCATAATAAGAATGCCCATGTTATCTCCTTTATTTCATGTGTACTTGGATTGCATACAATGTGTTTGACGAAATTTTAATAGTAGAATATATGCAATTTTTTTGTAGAAAGTTGTCAACCAATTTATAGCATAAAGAACACATGTAATGCAAATTGTTTGACAAAAGCACACAACGAAAGACCCCTAATTATACAAGATAACACTAATATCCTAGCCTAGTGCACTTGGGGATATTACAAGGATCTAGTGTGATGGCAAGGTTACCATCCAATTGAATGGATCATAGCATAGAGTGGAGTCGACCATCCTCCCTTTCATGACCATGATGCCTCTCAATCCCATTAATAACTGCTTTCACACCTAAAGGGCATAAGTTAATTAGATCTTGTTGGTCTTGGGTTAGTGAGTAAACAATTAGCAATGAGAACAATAAAGGTTTGTCTAGTTTGTAGAGTCTATGTTGTTGGCCATAGTTCTAGTGTATGTAGCTCAACACGAACAATAGACATTAGGATATTATCTCTAAACATGGAAATATGACTAAGTATCATGTTGGTTGAGTTGTTTGCAAACGTTTGCTCAGAATGAATATGATTGTTTAAGTAAGTTTTCTCTTAACACTTTGGTTCCTTCTATACATACTAGCATCCATAAATGATGTGCTCTTGTTATATTATGCTTATTTCAACAATGCATGATTCAACCATGAATATTGTGTGTTTGAGTTCAAGCTAAGTTGATGTATTAGCTTAGATATTCGTTTGGAAAGTTGAGCTAATGTGCACAAAGGTCCAATTTGTATAATAGATTTTAACTTCTCATTAAAGTTAGTGGTTGTTAAGCATTACATTGGACATTATATACATAGAGAGGCCATAATATGTGATGAAAATTAAAATACGTTTGCGAGATATGCATTTTTCAAATTGATATTGAGGGCATCTTATTAGTCCATGTCGTAGGCATAGAGGGACTATAGCGATCGATAATTCGTTGACGTCATATTAATTTGTCCTTTGACCACAAATATTTGCATAATATCTATTGTTGGAGCTATCGAACTAAAAACATTGAATTTTATATAATAAAAAGTACCATATATGTAATGATCTGATTGGATAACAGATTGGAGGTCTTATTGTCGGCTTCGCTATTCCCAATGTTTTATATGTTAGCATATCCAAACTTTTTGATCGTCTAAAGTCTTTTTTAATCATATATTTTTCTTATGCATTACTTGAAAGTGGATTAATGATAGCATTAGTTCGAATGCTTGTCTTAGCATTTTCTGCTAGCATTGTCTTAGCTTTACAGTGATCAATAATTCCAAAGTTTATAACGTCCTTGCCGCATGTATTTGTATTGAAATGTATTGACACTTTTTTTGAGGTGCTTGAATAGGCCTGACAACTTAAATGTTTACATGACGCGAGGTCCTCCAAAAGGCCTGATAGCTTAAATGTTTGCATACCGCGGGGTCCTTACACAGCCTGACATCCTTAAATGTTTATCTAAATACGCTTCTCAGAGTACATTTTTCCAAGAAATTTTCCATACAATGTTGCAGTGATTTTGGACAATATTGTTGTCCATCGCCAGTTGAATAGGCATTGTATCTTTCATCCTTCTTCTAGCCTTGCAATGCAATTTCATCATCGTTGAAGCTACATACATTGTTTGTTGGTTCGGTGAGTGCTTCTTCTTCGTTGGTTCGTCGGTTCTTGCTTGTTGTTTTTGTTTGGTTCACCATTCGACCTACGCTTCTGCCTTTCGTCATTTTGGAGTAAGTTTCCATGCCATAGTTTCATTTTCTATTCCTTCTTTGTTGTTCAGTGTTTGCAGTTTGCAAGTAAGAATATTTTCTTATTTCTGCTGGCATGCTCGTCATACGTTTCTGGTTCCTTCTGTGTTTCGGCTGCAGTTTTGTAATCGTTGGAGATACATATGTTGTTTACTGGTTCGGTGGTTGTTGCTTGTTCGTTGGTTTGTTGGTTATTCAGTTGTTGGTTGTGTTTGTTTGGCTCAAGTTTACACTTTGGGGCCCCGGGGCTGTAGTTGGGCATGTTCATGCTTTCTCGCTAGTTTGGTGCTTGTTGTTTTCTTTTGTTTGATTTGGATTTGCAGGGTTGGGGTCCTGCGCGAGTAGTTGGATCTGTTTTGTTTTTTTTTTTGTATTATTATTATTTTTGGGGCGCTTTACGATGTTCAGCCCCTGCACCCAGGAGTGGACATGCAGTTGTGTTATTTTCCCTATCTGGCGAGGTCGATATCTGTTCTGTTGTGATATTTTTCTAGTGCTTCAGTGTTGACATGATAGAAAATAGTTGCATGAAAAATAGTTCGAGAAGTACATGTGAAACTGCAATATCCGTTATTTTTTTGTTAAAATAAAACATATGAAGGTTGCAGTTATAAACTATGTATGGTGAAATGTCCCCATATGACAATACATGTTCTTTATCCTCTACATAGACTGGTGTGCCCACGATACAATCTGTCTTGTACTTGAGATATGATATGTACAGCAAAGATTCTGCAAAATTATATTTCCATGTCTGGAAGCATATCTAGGTAGTTTGCCACGGAAAACCAAAATCTTGTATCGTGGGCACAACAGTCTATGTAGAGGATAAAGAACATGTATTTCCATGGGTGGAAGCATATCTGGATACTTTGTAATATATTTTGCGCAGGGAAAAAAATTACATATTTACAGTTATAGATGGAGAAGCGCAAAGGTTCATGTTTCTGCCTATATTTTAGACTATTCGTTCAATCTATTTTACTGTATGTGAAGATTACTTGTTCTCTGGTGAATACCAGCTTCCATTCATGTTCATTGTATTTTGTGCATTCCCACATTCAAACAAACAGAATAGATGAAGAAAACGACGGAGTCTTGGCTGCATCGATTGAAGAGGAGATAGAAAGGTACATGCTTGTACTGTTATTTCATATTCCGTTGTTTTGTATTTCATTTATTGTATATATATATGTGTTCACCTAGTTTATTGTGTGTATATGTTGCGTACCTTCCTACATAATAACTTATCTTCATTACATGTCTTCCTACATACTAACCTACTTCATGTTCGTTGTATTTTTCCTGCATTGCTACATTTAAACAAACAGAATAGCTGGAGAGGACGATGGACTCTTTGGTGGGAATGTAGATGAGGAATTACAGAGGTGGATACCTGTACTCTTATTTCATATTCCAATGTTAATTTTTTCATTTACTATCTGTATATTTGTTGTGCTTGTTCTGCTGCTTTGCACCTTCTTTTTTTTGCGGGTGTTTTTTTCTTCCTTCAAATATAATACATTTTTGTGTATTCTCATGTGAATCATATTCTATTTGTTGTAACATTAGAATAAATAGAATTGTTTCTCTTTCTTTTACATGTATGTCTTCATACTAACTTGTCTTCATGTCCATTGCATATTCGGTGTTGCTACCTTGGAAGAAACAGGTTGGTTGGACATGAAGATGAATTGTTTTGTGCAGCAGCAGAGGGTTCTTTGGTAAAATCTTTGAAAAGTTATACCAATTGTGCTGGTAAATTAAATATACAAACTGGGTGGGGGCATATAATTTTAGACTAGAAAACGATGACTTGGTAGCAATGGGCCTTTCTTCCCTCTCTATTTGTACTTTTAAAATTTTAGATTATCCCTTTTGTTTTCTAATTGATCTACTTAGTGGTCTTTCTGAAAATGCCTTGGTGCGTCGGTTGGTGGACTAACGGTTTCACATGTATGGTCACACTTCTACCTTATTCCATACTTACCCACTTTGTCGATTGCGAGTGTCGGGATGGCGATTTCAAGATTGCTCCCCCGGCTTTCGGGGGTCCACAATATACAGATTGGTCGTGGTGCCCCTCCCTCACACCCTATTTACTGTTACACATTTTTTCAGTCAAAAAATTAGAGGCATACAATTTTACGCTCGGGTCCTCATGTTTCCTGAGTATATTCCTTGACACCCTATTTTGTATTCCACCTCCTTCCACCATGCATGTGAAATTAAGAACTATTATGGACAGTGTACAATGTATATGCTTGTTTATTCCTTCTGATGTTCATCTACACATGCTTGCATCAGAAAAAGTTGGACTACTGACATGGCCATGAGCAGTCATTCATGCTAGACATCAGCAGACTGACAAGGCCAAAGGTAAATATGCATACACTCTGCTCCTAGTATGTTGACCAAACAAATATCCTCAGTTATTTATTCATCTATGGCATGGTGAATATGTTGATTTCATCTACAATACATGTTTTGCAGTTCACACGAAGTATCAACAAGTACAAGCGAGACGCCAAAAATAGCGCAGGTTCCGCAGACTAAGAGGTGTGGTTGCAAAAATCTAGCTCCATAGTTCATCGAAGTTATGTGTGTACTTGTAGATTTAGGCTAGTGAAAGAAGAATACAAAAAAAAAAATGCACACTACCATTCACTTTAGTTTTCCTGTTCAAAAATTGTCACCAGGTCTAGAGTTGTAACACCCAAAGTACTATCAATAGAGGGCTTGAACAGACGTTGAACTGGACAAGTGCTCATCGGGGACATAATGATTGTCTATAGAACCTACTTGGACAAGGCAAACAAAACTAGATCCATTATGCGTGCTGACATGACAGACAAGGAGGCCATGATGATAGTCACACTGACTATTCCTACACAACTTGTCCAAAAACATGCAAAAAAGATATTGTCGGGTAATGGGATATCCATTACAAATTTTAATATATTACCCAAAACAATATATGATCGTGGTGATTGTGATCGGATTATTTCGCTCAACGAAACAAGTATTGTGGAAAAATTGCTCATTGTTTGCTCAGAATATCGTTTCATCTCGGACTCGACTATCAACCAGCTTGCACAGAGTAGTGATATTTACCCAATCGGAACCATTGGCGCAGTTGTCACACTAGCGAGAAAACTTGGCTCGCAACACAATCTCCATATAAAGGATGGAGAGTCAGACAATGACAAGGCAATGGTACCGCTTTCCATATCAAGTTTTGTCCTTTACTTTTGCATGCGCATGTATCTCGGGTAAGTTACACAAATATTGCATTGTTCCATGTTGCAGCTGTAATTCTTCGATACCTATTCAAATTTGTTTTCATCAATGGAACAACAATTGCATAAAGGGAAGTTTCCACTTATGCTCTTCAAAAATATAACAAAGAAAAGGGATATTAGAGAAAGGATATTTCGCACAACCCAAGCAGCTTTTGTAACAGAGTTGCGAGCAGACATAGTACAGGATCTGAAGAAACTAGCTAGCTCTACAACTGTTGTGCATATACATCCATAGAATCATCCTCACTTTGCTTATACAAATAGCCTTCACCAAATTTATGTGGCTTGTTTTATTTTATTTTTATTTTTTTA
>SNQJ01S0074501.1:69743-80074 GCA_010110895.2 Picea sitchensis
TCCAATGCAGGACCGCTCTTTTGTTTCTTTGTCACCTCAAATCTTCCACCAGATGTTAAGATTGTCGAAGCCAACATTGACCTTCATAGGAGAAGATTGCAAACAATTCCTGGCAAAGCATAATAACGGGTTGGACCTCTTGCCCCATTTATTGGAAGACCCAATTGTAGTTCCTGAAGATATCACAAGCTTCCAAGTTAGTTCACTTAGAAATCCATTCCGCGAAATTGCCTGGCTATTTACAAGAATAACGAGACAGGAGTCCACAACAACTATTTCTCAGATGGTTCTTATATTTTGTATTCCATAGTCAAGTAACAAGCCATTTTTTATTGGGGCAAGTTAATTTCCCATGAAATCTATTCCCAATTGTCAAGCTTCAAAAGGGAAAAGAAATTGTATATGTCTCCTACTTAGTTTTTGCAATAGCACATTGCTGCCAGTTTCCAGAACTGTTTTTGTCCAAGAATGTAAACTAGGAATTCGACCAAGTAACGTTCTAGTACCAGGCCTTGTGGAAGCACAAGGCTTCCCACTGTTTTTATGAGTTTTTTAATGGCTTCGTGTCTGTTTTCAAAGTTTTGTTTTTAGGAGAAGATGCTCCCCGCATATCTAAACATGCAACTAGTTTTTTGGACAGGAAGGGGACACTTGAACATTTGGATAATTACTCTGTCATAAGGATTTTTGGATCCATGGAAAAAATTGCTCTCCTTCCATGTCACATTACGGACAAAATGTTTGTTGCAGAAGTAGAATGACAATGCAACTACTGGTCGCATCTATTGCAAAAGAAGAGAAAAAAATAGGTTCATTCCTCTGCCTTGGAAAGTCGGGGACTTCATGTTGAAAAACGTCAACAAAATTGATGAATTCGCAGCGCATTCTAGCAAATTCAACCTCAAATATGCTGAAATCCTAAGAGGGTTCAACCTCGATAATATTTTTCGACAACATTTACAAACACTTGGCCTCAACAATTTTTTTTTCAAAAAACACCTGTCCAAAAATAGAGACACTGGCGAGAACACTCCTTCTTCTGATGTTGGTGACCTAGACACACTTCAAAGCAACACTAAATTGTACAGGCAACAAGGGAAAGGCCTCAGTGACAATAGTGTTCAATCGAAGAATATCACTCCAAAAAGTACAACATCCTGGAGCATCGCTCCAACGGCAAACCACAACAACAAAGCAACTCAAATTTCTTCAAACGAAGGAGGAGATAATGTCCCTCCTCACTCTAAAATTGATAGTTCTCACAAGATTTCAGTAGACAAGAAGAGAAAAAAAATGTGGGGCAGGCGGAAGAGCTCAAAATTCAGAGTGAGAACATGGAACTTGAGCCTGATCTAGATAGCGTGCTCCGCTACCTTGATCAACCCAGAGACACTATCCAGCATAGTCATCCAATGGACATATCCGATACCAAATTTTTTTACGAAGATGAATCCTTCGTGTTCCAGAGTGTTGTTTTTTTATAATCAGTCCAAAAAATGGATCATTGAAAAAAAATATGTAAAAAATAAGAAAGGCAAATCTCGTTCAGAGGTTGACCTTGCCGACATGGGGTCGTCCCAAATTTGTCAACTTCACATAGTGAGGGGAGATGCACTTCATGATTCCATTGGAAGAGGCTTTGATTCCTATGCCATTGCTTTCCAATCCTTTGGCAATAGCCATGCCTACCACCCCTGCAGCCAACTTAAAAGGATCCTCCAGCCTCCTCGCATCCTGTAGAGGATATGTGGAGAATAATATCAAGAAAAGAATGGAATTGGTTACTGAGGCGTGGGAAACATCACAAACCATCACTTACCTTGGAACCAGGGCACATATTTTGCTCGAACATTTGCAGGCGGAGTTGAAAGATGAATAACATTTCTACTTAAACACGGTCCTTCCTTTTGGCACCATTGTCAACAACATGACAGAAACAAAAATAAGACAACAAGATCTTCCATCCAAAAACCGGATCGGTCAATTAAATACATGCTAGAAAGAAAAAGTGAAGAACCTGCATCTCATTGTTCAGTCATGTGAAAAAGCCATATCAAAGAAAGAAAAATTATTCACAAGGCTCTCAAGAATAAACTTCCAAGACCCCAACTTAATCGTCAACTCCTTGCCCTTAACTAGGCAAGACTTCGATAAACAGGTAGATATGTTTAAGGTGTTGTCTTTTGAAAAGTTTTATAGCATCCGTGAATATGATCAAGATCACGTCGACCACTGGCTAGTCCACTATTCAGTACAAAATGAGGAAATTCATCAGGCTCTACGTAATCTTTCTATCGACTTCCGGGAATTAGAAAATGAACTTTTCAACACAAAAATCTGGAATGAGATCAACGTCTCCCCAATGAGAAGCTACATTGAAGAATGGATCGAAAGGGAATTGAAGAAGGTCGCGGACGAAAGGCAACAGGAAGTTGCCACGATTCCAGGAGTCGTCGACGACATCAATGAAACGGCAGCCGCAAGCAAATAGCAAAAGGGCTCATATGTACCATCATTGTAAGTCTATTGATCGCATATTGCTTTGTTTATCAACCCAGTTATTCCACTTTTTTAAATAGAAATGTCTAGCTAAACAATGATACCTTTCAAAAAAAAAAAAAACCAGGTATTGCACTCTACCATCCCCCACTTCTTCTTTCTACAGTCTTGTTTCTTGTACATATTTCTCATATGGTCCTCGGAGCCCCAATCCCAGTCTATATGACAAATGCATTGAAATTTCTAGTAATATGTAATAGACTTTTATTATTTGATATATTTCAAATAAATATATTTCAAACTAAACTGTTGTTTTATCTCCTTTTAAACTAATTTCCATTAATATGTAACAGACTTTTACTTTTTGATATATTTCAAATAAAATTGTTTTTTTATCTCCCTTTAAATTCATGTCCTCATATATTTTTATCTTTCACCAATCTGTATCACAAATGCATTTAAATTTATCTTAAATTTATGTCCTCATACATTTTTATCTTTCACCAGTCTATATGACAAATGCATTTAAATTCCTTTTAAATTTATGTCCTCATACATTTTTATCTTTCACCAATCTATAAAAAAAAATCTTCCACTATGCACAAATTGTATTTTGTTATATACTTTCAAAAAATAAATGGGGCTACACAGGCCACGTGTCATTTACTACATGGACCCAAAACAATTACCAGATTACATAATATTCGTCTGTCTATGCATTTTAATGGGAGATGTCCTCGAGATTTCTGCTTATTAAAGCCAATCTTTTCGAACCTGTCTCGTCAGTTTTCACTTTTGAAAGCATAATTAATGTCCATTGGGAAGGGCAGAAGGTAGAAGGGTTGGAGGGGAGCGACAAATGCTTTTAAACTTTCATGAACCCGGGAACACGTGAACCCGCAAAACTTTGAAAACTCGCCTAAGTATGGAAAGGCGGGTCAGACGAACAAACTCATTGTAGGCAAAGGCAGGGTTGCGAGTTCGAGGAGTGTGGGTCGATTTGTAGAGCATGGAAGTTCTGCGTTCAAGATGTATACACTGAACATGAGTTACCATAGTTCGATAGCACCTATACGCGAAGCCACGTTCATAAAATTTGCTAAGTATGCAACCGAACGACGGTTGATCGGAATCGTGATGTGAAGATATAGATGGAGATAAGGATTTTTCAAATCGCCACACCGGGAACCCACGATCATAGAAACGCAAGAAAGTATAGATCCAGAAACGCATAATAGAGAGGAAGAACAAAAGGTGAAAAACGGGAAAGTTTACAAGAGAAAAAAAAAAGGGAGAGAATAAGTGTATCGCTCAGACAACAATACTTACTCTCATAACTATGAAACCATAGTAAGACATAAACCATGGAAAAAGCATCGCCAGCTATGAAATATAGTTGGAGCCCGACAAACTCTGGTTGAAGCTGTAAGAGATGCAATTTACATCGACTGCAAAATTTTGTATGTTATTTTAGCTTAATAGTATTTTATGGGGAGCCAACTGCAAAACAATGTAACAACAGACCCAACTGCAGATGCAGCACCCCAACATTGCAAAGCTTAGGAAAACAAGAGAAAGAAACAAATAACAACCCAGTGAAGAAGCACCAAAAGGCCCAACTGCAGTCGCAGACCCGAACCCTGCAAAGTCGAACCAAGCAACAATAAGCAACATCCAGCGAACAAAGAAGCAAGCACCAACTAGTTGACCAGGAATGTTACAGTTTCAATCGCGGTTGCAGAACCCCAAACCTGCAAACTGCAACAAGACGAACATGCAAACAAGCGGAACTGCTTACCAATCCCGGTATGTATCCTTCAACCTTCTTCTTGTCGAATTCAATCCCCCCTAGTCACCACAGCAGATGATAAGAAAACAAGCCTACACTGAAAAGTGAACCAAATAGAAGAAACAACACAAATAAATAAGACTATAAATTTGTTGAGCACAAAGACCGATTTGAACCTATCCATGGTGTGCATCCCACAAGATTCTCAGAGGCAGAAAAATTTATGCAAAATAGAAAGCACAGGACAAACACAACAGGTGGAAGCAGTTTTTTGACCCACAGAATAAAAGCATTTCCTGCCTCTACACCCCGGCGGATGGTTCCCCCTTGTGACAGCTCCAAATTCATTTTCTAAACCACTTTGCATTGCAATTTTCGAAATAGTTATGACACAATATGCAGGATGTGGTAGCCGACATATGAAGACGCATGGTTTCTAAGCGTACGCAACAATGATAAAGACTCTCGAAGCACGCAAAAATAAATAAAAAATCACACATAGTAATATGTTGGAGAATGTATTCAAAGGAAAAACTTTGGATATGCTAGCATATCAAACATTGGGATACATTTAGCTAGCAGAAAACGCTAAGACAAACATTCGAACTAATGCTAACATTAATCCACCTTCAAGCAATACATAGGAAAAATATATGATTCAAAAAGACTGTATACAATCAAAAAGTTTGGATATGTTAACATATAAAACATTGGGAATAGAAAAGCCGACAATAAGACCTCCAATCTGTTATCCAATCAGATCATTACATATATGGTACTTTTTATTATATAAAAATCAATGTTTTTAGTTCCCTAGCTTCAACAATAAATATTATGCAAATATTTATAGTCAAAGCACAAACTAATATGAAGTCAACTAATGTAATACAATGTGATAGCGAGATGCACTTTCAAACCATTCTTGTAGAATCAAATCATCATTAAGGAAGTTTTGTTGAATGAATTATACTCATCGGATTTGTAAAAGTTACTAATGGTTTTTGTATTCTTTGGAGATGCATATAATTCTTTGTTGTGAGAGAATGATAAACTATTCAATATTCCATGTGTATATTGGAATGCAAATACAATGACTCTCGTGCTATGATACATGAGTTTATCATCTTGGATAATTTCACACGAGTCTCTCATCTTAGATAATTTTCCATTGAGGCTTTGTCCCTTACATGAATATAAGTAGAAGTAGAGTAATGTTCAACTACATCTAATGTCTAAGATTACTTACCCATAAATGTAATTATGTCAAAGGCATTTTTAGTGTTAGGTTTTGTAGAAAGCCTGTCAACTAGTTGACAGGTTTTCTAAAACCATTTTTTTTGGTCTTTGAAAACCTGTCAATTGGTTGACAAATTTTCTAAAACCATATTTTATTTTATATTTAATGACCTCACCGTTGGATTCCCATTCTTTGATTGCACGTCCCATTAGTTATTGCAAGCCCAACTTGAGCCAATACCACCTGCCACTTGTCCATCATTAAAGCAAACCATCACTAAATCATGAATGATTTAAGAGACATTGTCGACTCGTCGTCCCCTCATCACGACTTTGTTGTTATAAATGATGACTGTCCTCTCTTATATTTACACCTGGAGGTGCGTAAATTAAATGCTTGCACGTGTCTAGTCATGGCGTGTATTTCTTATAGATGTCTCGTGGAAGGTTGAAAGAGTTTTTGAATGGTTTGAAATTTTACTTTTGGAAATGGCCAAATGTTTTGTTTTTTTTTTAATTAAAAAAGATAGCACCTGCGATATTAAGTTATCAGAGAAACATTGACAAAATACACAGAGATATAGTCGTTCTGAGCCACCAAAAATGTTGTCATTTTACCGGAAACCAGCATAATTTGGAAAATTGTTTTGCCCTATGTCCTGCCCAAAGGAAACCAGGACAGATGGCCATAGTTCAAGTTTACATGTAGGAACAACATGATTAAACATAAAACAAACTAGCATAGGAGAACTTAGATACCCGATGACCTGTCGCCCTTGGCTGACTGCCACGTGGACCTGGCTGGGATGGCGAACGGCTGCGAACAGAATGGACATTTCCTCTTTGCTGGAGCGTTGGAGTATGTGTCAAGGAGCAAGTCCAGACGTTGTCCCATGAGAAGGGTTCTGTGCTCTTGGTATGCCATGTGGCCTCGGAGTTCAAACACCAGAGCCAGATGCTCAGCACGGAGGAGTGGACCATGAAAGACATGATTACCTACGGCGTCGAAGATTTCATTCCCCACTTCCACGTTCATCCCAGCTCTGGCCTCGATCACATTCAGTCCTGCACCGGTCGCAWCCTCCTTCATCCCTGCTCTGGTCTCGTCCATGTTCCTTTCTGCGCAAGCATTGTCCCGAGCCTCGTCCTCATTCGTTGCCTTCTCAGCATGGTTGGTGGGGCTATAGTCACCCATCAACGGTATCTCTTCAACGATACAAATAGGGAATTCATCTATCGGCTCGTCTTTAGGACCGCTACTAGCCTGTAAATCCAGCGCCATGGCTTGAGGTTCCAAGGTGGTCACTAATTCCTCCACGTACGACGTTTCGTCAACATAACAGGTTGGAAACTCATCTGTAGCACCTCCCTCCAGACTACTTCCAGGCTCAATTTCCATGGTATGAATGCTACGCTCTATCATAGGCTTAGCGATAATGGCATGTAGTGTCAATTGGTCAGCGCATGCCCTCTGTCGGAGAATGGAAGTCACCATCGACAGAGCGCGCTCCAGGTTCTTCTTCCTTTGCGTTTGCTCTTTGTGGGTGTACCAAGCCAAGCCTCGGCGAGGTCTGCCTCGCTTCCTAGTCATTGTTTCTGAGGGGTGGATAAAAATACAGAGAGAATGCACCGAAACAAAAGTGAGCCAAGACGATAGGGAACCAGAGCTGCACCAGAGCTCCCAACCGATGGGAAGGTCCAGAACGAGAGCAAACCAGCTCTGTCCAGGTGCTCGAATTATCAAATTACCAAATGACGGATTCGCCTGGCTACCCATAAACCCTGTCATATTGAGTGCGGTCTAAGCGAGAGCTTTCGCGTGAGGGAGGAGTCCCTCCTCCGTATAGTGGTTGTAATGGCCGACTACCATCGTAAATGTGGGGAGGATGGATGGCGGCCATCATCATTTAAGCTATGGCTCGATGTAGAGCCATGTGGCGAGGCATCGCCGCGTGTCACCCCATTCGAAGCAGAAATGGCCAAATGTTATTAGTGAAATGAAAAAGAGATAAATATATTTAAAAAATTACAATTTTCAAATGTTTGTGAATAATTTGAATTTTCATCCTAATAAAACAAAACAATTTTAGAACATTTATTTTATTATATTAAGTATTAAATATTTTTATAAATTAATTATATTGTATATTTTTTTTACTTTAAATATAATTTTAAATTTATATATTTTTTAAAAAATGATTTTTTTTAAAATGATGATAGATTAGTTAAGATAAATGTATTACATCTATAACCACTTTTACCTTGTATAATAATCTACTCTGAAAAGAAATTAGTATGTATAAAAAACTTATTAATTTATAAAAAATATATATATATTATTAAAGTTAAAATAAATATATATATATAGAAATTTTATTATTATAATATAGTATGGAATTTAACGATTTTAGATAATAAAAAAATTAAAAGAATATAATCTTTGATTTTTTTTCCACTTAACTAAATCTTATATGTGGTTTCAAAGAAAGTTTTTACAGGAATTGAATTTTGAATGTTGATCAATGGTAAAATATTCATAGCTTCTCACTAATGGGTTTAACCTTTTTGAATTAGAAATTAAAAGATATGAGGGTGGGTTTTCATCCACTTATGTATGCAATTTAATATACATAATTTTATTGAAAACGTTTAAAATAAGTTTATTTACTTACTTTAAATCTTAATTTTGCTATTAAAAATTAGAGAATTATATATCTAATATTTTTAAATAGATTTTTAAATAGATGGATTCACCTATTTTAAAATTGGTCCATCAAAATTTATTAGTTAAAATCAATCAAATTATAAATTTTATTAATATTAAAATTAAATTCTACTCTATCTTATTAATATTTAAATTATTGAATTGTGTTTTGTATAACAAAGTCAACAAAACATAAAATATTAGGAATGGTTTTTTATGGAATGGTGAATGGGAGATTAAAATTGTGAAAGATTATTCATTTATGATTTTAGTCTTCCCATTGACCTGTCCTCTTTCCACCCATTTACTTGTTCATCTACACTAGTAGCCTATTCTTACCTTTCGTTGCCCAGTTGCTCAGGTATTCCTCAGTACCAATGAACAAAAGTTTAGTCAGATGTGTGAGGAAGGTTTCAGGGGCATGTAATATGCGTCCTACACATAAATGTCATGTTGAGTTTGCAAGGATTCTTCTGAATGGAGAGAAGTAAAGTTAAAACAACGAAAATTTCAACATTTCAATTTTCCTTTCAATCCATTTTCATCATTCTTATTTTCATTATAGTTCTAAAACATCTATGCAAAGGCATCGTGAAATTTATGTCATACACTTAATCTTATCCATTATATATCATTCGTCAACAATATCATTGATTAGGTAATACACTACCCAACTCCACTTTATATGTTGGTGTGGCTTCACACAAATTATGAACACTAAACATATGGTTTGCCCACAATGGAAAATCTACATTGATGAACATCCTTAACCTCTATTATTTTATGTATTAGATGGCCATTGTATTGTTGCCTTACTCTTTGGACGTTAGTCCATATTCTTAATTTTTACTTTTCACATTTTACATTAGATGTTTCATTCCAAAATCAAGATAATATGCGAAGTACAATTTTTTTTTTCCACGATAAAAGTTACACTTTTATATTCAAAAATATATAAAAATTTTACATAGCAGCGGTCAGTTGCCAGCAACAGAGACCTGTGTAAATATGCTGAAAGCAGCTCGCAGGCTGTCATAGATACCATAATAAGCTGCCATAATGAGCTCTGATACAAGATATCGTTGGTAGGTGTGCTGTAAGCAGCACGCAGCCTGTTATATAATCCATATTAATCTGCCTTTTTGATATATGTTCCAAGATATCGCCGAATAACCCAAAATTCTAATGCAAAACAGTGATGTTGTTGCCAAAATTAAGATTCAATGACCTGGTGTCTTCTACATCAGATTTTGAGTAGAGTTGGGGGGGCCTCGTTGCCATCCTCCCATCGGGCGAAAGTTATGAGACCGAGAGGCCGGGATAAAGCCAATTTTGAAAGGTGGTCCGCAATGGCATTGTCTTCTCTGTAGATGTGAGAGGCAGAGAGGTTCTTGACAGTTATGTATTGTAGTACAACTATAATGAATAAAGTAGTTGGTCTATGTCCATAGTCTATGTATTGAAATCTCTGAATGGAATGAATTGATCCCTCGAGAGAAAACAAAACCAATAATTTCACATTCCTAATTTTTACCTTTTCACTTAATATCTTTGATGTTTCATGTCAAAATATAGTTAATAAGTGAAGTTATGTAAAAATTGTTTGCACCTTGGAGGAGAAACTCTCTTTAAGTTTCATGCACATTCATGTTAACCTTTCAATACATTTAGTAGAAGATATTGAATTAGTTGGTGTCTAATGACTAAATGGATATTTTTCTTAAAATACATGCATTTGTAATGCAAAATACATATTCCAAAGCTTGAATAGAAAGATGATTATATTTTTATAAAATCATTCTAATTTGCAAATTAGTACATAAATTCACATGTTTAATGTTAATGCACTACTTATATAAAAACCAAAAACATGGTAGAAAAAAGAAGAATTTTTTTTTAAAAAACAAATGGAAACTTATCACAAGACAAAGAATAATCATAAAATAATTATTTCCCAATAAATACAGTATATATGACCAAATTTTTGTATCTTCTTACTTTAAGTCAAAAAATAATCATTATTTTCCAATAATAGATTATACATGACCAAAATATTTTATAGTAGACTTTTTTCATGCTTTACATGATTTATAATATTTTTTT
>SNQJ01S0074502.1:0-14830 GCA_010110895.2 Picea sitchensis
TCTTCCTAAGCTTCGACATCTCTCTCAACATTAATAACAATATTCAACAACCTCTACAATAATGTTCAAAAGCCTCATTTGGGCATACAATACATATATTTATACAACGAGGGGCTTCTCGAGCCTTCCCTCTAGACTACCTTAGTGCTATCCTATCATAGTAATTACATTCATATACTAAGGACTATTACATTGAATGACGATTACATTAAGATATGAGTCGATACTCAGTATCTGTACAACCCTATCTCACAATTGAAATGATTACAATCCTTGGCGGTCTTATGTGATGCCTCAAGCCTAAAAGCATTTAACAGCTTTGAATTTCAATCTTTTCAAAACAGAAAGATGCGCTCCTCCTTGGAATTCAAAAACAACTTCAAATCTGTGCTGGGTGCTGAGTTGTCCTCCACCTGGCCTCTTTAATGCTGATGGTGATGCTCCTGCATCAATATGTGAGACTATAATAGTCGAAATGAAAACATTATAAGCCCAAATGAATTGCATGTAAAGCCATGGACTGCCCAAGAATACCTATAAACAATTGCAAGCAAGATCCATGGATAATAATGGTTGTGGACACCTAGAATGGTAGCAGATGTAACTCCCTCCCCAAAACAACAAAAATAACCAACCCAAACATGTTTGAAATGAACATCCGTGTACATATTTTCGAGAGGATAGATTAAGTAATGCTCAAACTAAAATCACCAAGCCAAAAATGAAGGGTTAAAACCTAATATTTCCATGACTTCAATGACGACAACAATTTGTTGAAAGTAAAACACAACTTGGGTATCATTTCCATGGAACGAAGATGTCAAATTCAAAGGATAAAGCGAAGACAAATCTAGTTCCTTTGAAATTGACACATTTTTTTTGTGACAATGTACCATCGTTGACAATGTTTAGAACCAAAATCAAATGGGAGAATGAGAATGAGCTAAGGTGAAATGATGAGATTCAAAAAGTTGAGCCCAATTGTGAGATCCATATGAACAATGAAGATTGTGCTTGATTCATGTGCGGAAATTTTCATTTAACACCAAATTAAAAGTGATAAACAATACCACATGGCAAGTGAAGAATAAAAAAGATTGGAGTGTGATTATAGCATATCTTTCAACGTCCATACTCTAAATCCTCCTAGATTTGATAGCTTTTTTGTGGATCCTAAAATTAATTTAAGGGGCTATTTAAAATGTTTTCCTTCTTTTAAAGATTCTAAATAATTATGCACTTCCCCATGAATGTGTAAAATTTAATTCTTAAATTTTTTTAGGGAAATTTTGGACAAACCCTTAAACCCTTCTACGAGATGAAACCATTTAGAAAGGTTAGGACATTCAAATTTGATCCCTGGTTCTGACCCACGTGATAAGTACCTTTGAAAAGCTCGTGCAAAGGACCCTCGTGGTTTTAAACTACAGAATTATAATGAAATTTGCTGCTGGTTGGTTGCAGTATAATAATAAAAAGACATTGCCACCCTTTACCTATTCACATATTTAGCAGGCTGGAATTCCCCACACACACATATATATATATATATATATATATATATATATATATATATATATATATATAAGTCGGAATCAGATACTGGAGGCGCCTTATAAGTCGGGTCATGATCATGCATTTTAGTTAACGATTTCGATGTTGTACCAAGTTGCCTCTGTTGAGTTGATTGTAATGGGAATTGGGTATATATATATATATATATATATATATATATATATATATATATTGGTGGACCGTTGTTATAATTCTATATATATATATATATATATATTTTTGGTGGACCGTTATTTGTAATTCTCTCTCTGAATGACCGTTGTTGCCAATTCTCTCTCTGAATGCGATGGTTGCGTTCATTACCACATATTAATATACAATACTATTTCCAAATTAAGAATACCGACGTCATTCCGCGCTGCCCACCACACGTTTTCCATGTTTTCCTTCCTGCTGTCTGAGTTTCTTCTAAGATTAATGATCATAGTTTCCACTTTGATTGCGCAATACAATTTATCAGGTGACAATGGAATCCGTTTCCTGTTTGATTGCGCACTACAATTTATCAGGTGACAATGGAATTCCGGTCCCCCGAGCCAAAGCAGGTAGGACGTTCACAATAAACAAACGAACTCAACGGACCGCTTCATATTCAAACTTATAAAATACAATATTCCTCGTGTTTTTCAGCAGAAAGAAAGAAAACGACACATATACTTTTTACGTTCCAGGTTTGTTGAAAAAAAAGAGGCGCATTATCACTATCTGTTCTGCTTAAAAAAAATGTTCGAAGCGCTACAATCGCAATAAACATCATCATGAGCAGACAAGAATGTCCACCCTCAAAATCCAACAATATTATGCCTGTTGGTTGCTGTTCGCTGTGCAAAATATGAGTTCGATTCCATGGATGGCTGTTGGAAACTTTTGAGGAAAAATGATGATGTTTCTTGGAAAACTATATTAACACATTTTTCTAGATGCATACACTGCATGATAGAGTAGAGTCTGCCCTTGGCCTGCAAATACTAGTATCACCTTCGATTCAGGCTCTCTTGGCAAAGTGTTATGATCCCGAGATAGATGCTTGTTAAGTCAATTCGCTCCAATCTTAATATAAACATGAAATCTAATAATAAAAACATGTATCTTTTGAAGTGACAAAGTTTAACTATGATATAAAATGGTGCTATGATCTAAATTGGCGTTATTTGCGTAGCTGCTATGTTGTGGGATCTGTACTAATAAACATAGTACCTTACGAAAATAGATGTTACTATAGTTGTAATCTTTTAGCACATAAATTAGAACTCTCCTTGTAATTTAAGGGATTGCATGACACGGGTTATAAGTAGTGGAAACACATAGTTATAATGTATAACGAAGTAATATACAACATGTGTATATATAATAATAATAAGATGAAGTTAAGGAAAGAAGTAGTAGTGGAACCAACCAACAATAGAAAGTAGTTTTTCCACGGATTGCTAATGAGTGTTAAGTGGACTATTCAAATCATGAGGTACTTGGTGATTCTGCGACTAATACTTATGGGATATCGATCATGATTAATGACTTACACTATGCAAATAATCCCGAAAATAATATCTAAAGTCTATTATTATGTTTGATCGAAAAAATCTATATCTCCCCGCACATCCCTGTTTTTATTTATACATTTGTATTGTTGTAAGGTAGTTGCAATTGCCATACCTACTTCAACAAATAGACTTGACCTAGTTGTCGACTCAGTTGATCGACCAAATTTTCTAGTGGATTGCAGTTCATAGTGGATTGACTCTTTTACATTTGGTCAACTCATACGAAAATTCAAAATTTACAACAATTACATTTGAAGGCTTCTCCATTTGAATGCCGATTGTTTATGCTTATTCTTTTGATACAATTGGTTGGCTGGTTGATGCGTTGGGGATGAAAAATTTAAACCTTGGCCTTAGAGGGGATGTCTCCTTGGAAACTTTGCATAAGTGTTGTAAATATGCAGGGCTATGTGATGTAGTCGATCTTCAAAATCTCTCTAGTCTCATAGTGCTTGCTCGGCCATGATGGTTTTGTCAAATATCGCCAAAAGTAAATTCATACAATATGGGTTCTTTCTCAAAGTTGTGGCAAGTTCACTCCTTGTAAAGTTGACAGTGGCCACTATAAACAACAATATGCCATTACAAAACTGATATATAGCAGAATATCACCGAATGTACTAGTAAATTGTACCATTGGCCCTTACTCTTTCTTCTTTGTAAAGAGATTGTGTGTGGTGAAATTCCCATTGTTTGTCCTTTTTTTTCACCACAATGTGAACATGTCGCTTACTATCAGAGTGAGGACATCCCCCAACAACCCGAATATGCATTCCATGTTGTAAACTTCTGTATCTAGGCCAAAGTTGGGAATGACCTTTCCCTTACTCGGCAACCATGTAATTGTACATATCTGACCAATCATAATGGCTATGGTTTGGTCAATCCAAATCTTCCCTTTATGATATCAACTTATTATCAATTTGGTTGCTTATTCCTTCTAGCCATTGAACCTTGCCACTTGGGGTGCACTCAAATATGACCCGATCTTAGCTCTTTCTAAAGTGAGGGTTTCATCCCTCCATTTCCTTCGACCATCATCATTTCTTGAAATCGAGCCAATGCTTCTCTTATTTGATTTCTTCCACCTTGGCCTATTGAATTTTAT
Organism: Picea sitchensis; assembly: GCA_010110895.2. Lineage (NCBI taxonomy): Eukaryota > Viridiplantae > Streptophyta > Pinopsida > Pinales > Pinaceae > Picea > Picea sitchensis. The sequence goes on from SNQJ01S0074502.1 coordinate 4,225, forward strand.
TCATTTGTACCTCCAAATCTGAGGTCGGTTGCTTGTTGAACCTCTTTTTAATCTAGGGTTTGACCACTTTGGAATTTGGTGCTTCAAATGGCGGGATTTCCCCTCTCATATTAGGAAGCATGATTTCTTCTTTGTCTAAGGGTTTGTTGGTGCTCTTAGTGATTACATGGTCGATTGGTGTGCTAGGGCTTTGCAACATTTGAGTAGGGATTATTTCGGTTTGGATGTTGTGAGGCTTAGGGAATTTCAAGTGAATTACTTATATATATAGTTCTCATTGCCTACACTAATTGCATTTATAGGTAAATTGGGCAAGTTTATGCACTGGTCACTCATGTAGTTGTCCTTTCGACGACCTACTTTATAAATGTTATGTATTAAGTGTTATTTGTGTGACTGAAGTTGATTTCCCAAGTAATCAACCATCTCGTGGTTGGTTCTTTTGTCTCGACCGACTATCTTCTGGTCATTCAGTTATGCCTTTCAACCCATTTTTATCTCCGTTGGATATTCATATATCTACTTGCTGATAACTGGTGCACTCATCTTTATCCCACTCTTCCTTGTGACTAGCAGGTTGACTGGGACTTACCAAATATATTGGATGGATTTCTTTTCTTTCTCTTTCCTTTTCTCCTCATGTCTACCATGTCAATGCTCTTATGGTTGACATTCTTCCTTGCTTCGTCCATTCTCTTTTTTTCATTCAGTCCTAGTTGGATCTCATTATCTATTAATGATTATGCTCTTCATGGTTTGTGTTAGTTAAGGATCATCATATAAATCCCCATTTTTTAATGGTTTTTATTAGACCTTTCCTAAATCGATTATTTTATTGGATTTTTTTTTAAAAAAATACCCATCAAACTAGTTGGTTTTCAAGTAAGTTCCCACCTAATAGTGCCCCTAAGGGTTTTCACCATTAGACTATTTATTATTTTTATATTTTTGAAAGAGACACTGCTCACTAACTAACTAGTTTTCAGACAAATTCTTGCAAAATGGTGCACCTAAGAGTTTTCACCATTGGATATATATATATATGTATATATATATATATATATATATATATATATATATATATATATATATATATATGCATATGGTTGTTTTCACTAGTTGGGCACCATTGAATACTGTATCAGGATATTCAGCAGGAAGCTCTTAATTGTGGCCTATGTCGACCTTATATAACTTTAACTAATGCTTAAAGGGCCTAGTCAGAGGGTTTTAATTTTAATGGAGATTTTCCTTTGATTTTGTTGTCATATAAAAGAACCAAGTATAAAATGTTTATTTATTTATTCTTTATATTTATATCATACCGCACACTTTTTATTGTTGTTTCTGAACTTCCTTATGGTGGAGTGTAGTTATTTTTTTTTCCTTGAGCTTATTTAACGGATGTAGTCGATTTTGTTTGGCTTTAGTTGAATCATATTGTAGTAATGCAGATACTCTTTCTACATTAGCTCTAAAGCGTAGAGAGACTACAACTTCTTTTCCATATACAAGTTTAGAGGGAGTTTGTTTGGTCGACCCTTGTATGCTATTCTTTACATGTAAACAACATGCCTTGTCATCCCAATAATCTCCTATCAACCCCTAAATTTTGTGAGTCCTTTATGGAGGATTTTATTGAAAGACTCGATTGCTCCATTTGCTTGGGATGATAGGGTGCAGTTTTCCTATGGTTGATTATGAATTTCTACATTAATATATTTATGGTGCCATTTACAAAAAGGGTTCCTTTCTCAATTATTACTATCAATGGGCATCCAAATCCTATTATAATATTATCATAGATGGACTTGGATAAAACTTGTTTTTCATAGGTCTCAGATGGTTATTATTTTTCCCACTTAGTGAGGTATTCAATTGTTGTTATAATATACTAGCTCCCATGCTTTTACCTTTTTGGGAAAAGGTCCTACAAAGTTGCATGTCTTAGATTTCAAATGGGAGGCTTGGATTAACTAGATGTAAAGGAATATTATCCTTCCATAGTGGTTAACCCATCCTTTAGCACTTGTCACACTTATTTACCTTTGCATTACAATCCTTATGCAATTTAGACCACCATAATCTAGCTTGCAATATTTTTCTAGCCGTGGTATTTGCACGAAAATGGCCTCCTATAGGACCAACATGTGCCTCTAAGACACATATCCTTAGTACATCATCTGGTCACTAACTTGTATAGATATCTATTTATGAGTGTAAAGGGAGAAAATTTCATGGCAAGTACCTTGTTTTTCTTCTCTGGTAGACTTTCTGGTGAATTTCCTTCTTGTAGAAATTGGACAATTTTTCCTAGTTCTTTTTGCACAACAATAACAAAATAGGCCATTAAACACACCTATAATAACGGTATTTAGATTTAGTGTTTTGGTGCATGAATTAGATATTAGCCGACCTAAAACCATAAAATGAATTGTATTCGGTTGGGCACTAGAATTAGCATATCAAATTGTTAAATACCTAGAATTGTAGCGTCCAATTTTGTTTCCTTCTGTACTTCTAGTTTTCTCCCAATCATGCTTCATGTTTTGCTTAAACATTAGTGTTATAAATAACCACAGTTTTGCTTCAAATTCTGATAAGATTTTCTTCCATTCTTTAGTCTTTTTTGCTTCTAAAATGGCTTCCATGATTCGGTCTTTTGTTGCTTCTAAAATTGCTTCCATTTTTACTTCTTTGTTTGCTCTGGAATTACTTCTTTTTTGCTTCACCTAGGTAGCGCAAGTTTTTATTCCCAAGTTGCTTGGTTTGGTTCCATTGTTTCTTCCTTTTTTTTTCTTCAAAATACTTCTTTTTTACTTTTGAAGTGCCACCAAGGTTTTCTCCTTAATTATTTTAATTTTGCTTCCTTGTTGGCTTTCGATGATTTGCTTCCTTTTTAGTTCCAAGGTTTCTTCCTTTTGCTTTGTTTTCTTCTTTTTAGGTCGAGGTTTGCTTCCTTTTAGTGTTGTGATTTTCTTCTTAATTAGCATCAATTTTACTTCTTGTTAAGCAACCAATTTATCTTCCTACTTAGATCCATAAATAGCGCCAAGCATGGATTTCAATTTAATGTCGAGTTTTACTTTCATTTTAGAGCCACATTTTGCTTCCATTTAACAACTCATGTTGCTTCCTTTATAGCTTCCATTTTAACAAATCATGTTGCTTCCTTTATAACACATTTGTGTTTAATGTTTTATTTCAATTTAATTAGTTAAATATATATCATACCTCAAAAAACTTTATATTATTATAGAGTAGGATCATATTGCATTTGAGTATTATTTTACTTGAGATATCATTTATAAAAATTTTAGGGAAATGGACATCCATGCAAACTAACAATATCATTATACTTATTAAATGTCCATCAAAATAAAATCTACAACATCACAGTATATATAAAATAACAGATAATGATTATAACATGATCATCATCTATAATTAAAACAAGTTAGTCAAATGTCGCAATAATGAATAAGTAACATGTCAAAACAACCTATATCTTAAAAGCAGGATATCTCATTTGAAATGTATCATAACATTTGCAGGTCTTAAAAAAAATAGATATCACATTTTCAAAATTTATGTGCCATCATTCATGAAGAATATATATTTAATCTATGTATTTATACAACATTTGTCACAACAAGTGATATTTCCTATTCTTTGACATCTAAAGCATAGAAATTTGGAAGAAAATTGAGAGAAAGTCTTCTTGGGAAGGATCAACTCTAAAAAATACCTAAATTAAATACTTGTCACAAATTTCACTCTAGAAAGGTGAGACAACTTTACTGTCCGTGGTTGCAACACTACCGGAGTGTGACTCTTTGTCCTTTGCTAGGTTTAAAGGGTCGACAACCATTATGTGGGAAAATGAGACATTCTCAAAAAAAAAACAGATATCTCATTTGAAATGTATATCATAACATTTCTGGAGATCTTAAAAAAAATAGATATCACATTTCAAATTTATGTCATATCATTCATGAAGAAATTTAATTGAATTTGTGTTATACAACATTTTGTCACAACAAGTGATACTGCCTATTCTTTGACATCTAAAGCATAGAAATTTGGAAGAAAATTGAGAGAAAGTCTTCTTGGGAAGGAGCAACTCTAAAAAATACCTAAATTAAATACTTGTCACATATTTCACTCTTGTAAGGTGCGACAACTTTACTTGTCGTAGTTTGCAACACTACCAGGTGTGACAACGTCGCCTTTTGCTTAGGTTTAAGGGTGCGACAACCTTCGTATGTGGGAAAAATGAAGACATTCTCAAAGCTTCTAGAAGAGAAACTTTGATGATGCACTGTTTTTTTATCAGTTTGGATCTCACCCGTCTCTCCTGATTTAGTGAGATCCTAACCTCTTATCCTAACCTCCTCATGGCTTTCTCTCCAATCTATAAATGAAGGCATCTTATAAAGGAAAATAATAGAATAAGTGATGAGTAATAAAATAATGGTGAATTGAGAATAGTTCATGGTTTGTAATTGAGAGTTTATGAACTTCATTTTGGTCCTTAGGGATTTTGGGATAAAGTGTTCAAGAGATGGTGATGGCATTGATGGAGGCCACTTGGGTGCTAGAACATTGAACTGTTGGAAGGAGTTTTTCAACGCAAAGGTGTGGTTGTAAACTGTTTCCTTATTTAGTAATGCAATAATACATTTTCCTTTCCTAATAAAGGTTTTCAATGGCATTTATTTGTATTTCTCCTTAGCTATTTACATAGATTCATTGAAACATATGTATCTTTGTTACTTTCACGGGTCCTGTTTGATCCTTTTTACAGGTCTTTGTTTCTACAAGGCATTGGATCAAGCTTGGAGCTACAATTAACGAGGACAAATGCCGGTTTAAAAGGTATGAGTTTTCTATCCTTTTTAATTTCTTTTGAATCTAAGGAAAGGAATGTGTCATGTCTTGTTTTGTTCTAGTTTCGGGTTCCTAAACTAGGGAGATTTTTTTATGTCTTCATTTACGAATTTATCCACAAAAAAATAGCAACCATACTAGGGAACAATATTTTAGATTTGTTCTCCTAGTTTGCTTTCTGTGTCCTGTTTGAGTCCTTCTGAGTCATCGCCTGACCTTGTTTGATCAGTCGATCTAAAATTCCACTGAAGAGTTTGAGAAATTTTTTATTTTTTCTAATTTTTAATTGCTTCTCGTGCCCTTGTTTGAGGTAAATAGTGACAATGTCACACTGTGATATTCCTTTGGCTCGCGACAACTGGACTTGTCGCATTGTCTGTCAAAGCAGCCTACGACAACCTCTGAAAAAAATATTTTTTGATTGTTCTTTCTTTTCTAGATCTTAGATCCGATGCTTGGAGTGTTTTTTTACTGGTTAATTCATTGATTTGCAGTATTCTTGATGATATGTTGCACCATTAAAAGTTTTACTTATTCTCTCTCATTTATTTTGAATTGAAAAGGGTATAATCTCTCAGTTGTATCTTTGAGTTCTTTCCAATTTAAGATTTTATATTGTTTTCTTGAGGGATTTTGAGAGTAACAAAGTAATATTTCTTCATTGAATGATTTTCCTTGAATTTTTTGGGTGGTGCATTTATAAGCTTGCATTTTAGAATGAAATTGCATGGTTTTTTTCATTTTTGAGCTTTAATTCTTAAAAACTTTCCTCACTCATGGCCGAGGGGGGGGGGGCATGAATCATGTATTATGTAATTTCTTTGATTCATATATTGAATTCCTATTACATTTAAAGAGTAATTTTTATTTCTTGCTTTGAAATTCATACTTGTTTCTTTGTTTGAAATATCTCACTCCTTTCTATAGATAGCTTTCATTGAAAGAAAAGATTGCACTACATTCATATTTTCTTTGAAGATTTATTGAAGTCAAGTGTCACACATTATTGTTGAATTGCATCCACAATCCCTTTTGAGTAACAAACAACCTTAGAACGAAACTCAATTAAATTTTTTAGTAACATAGTGTGAGTAGGTAGAGACGTGTTCCAATGTCTTTAAGTTTAGGAGCTATCATTATTTGTCAGCGCTACAATATGAGGACTGTGTGGTTCTCCCATGTACCTTCGAGTATATTGGGAGGCCCCTTTCGAACAATTTCACATTAGAAAACACTACTACGGACTTGAGATCCCACGTACCTTGAGTATATCGGGAGACCCTTATAAGACTTGAAACCGAGCATCCTTTCGACCATATTGTTATCACAATACACCGAGAACAACACTTGGGGAGATTACTAAGCACGTATTGTTAGGTAGTCGGGTAATATGACCAAGGGTATGGTTTATCCTCCTTGGTTAGTGCTATGAAATATTGGGCCAAGTATTACTGTTGGACCCTACAATATATCGCGAGTTGTGATGACTTGACACTATTGTGAGATTCCTCCTATTGATCCCACCTATTCACGTGATTTTTTGTTACCTTTATACTTTGATATTGTGTACTCTTTGTTTTACTGTACTCTAGACCAATTTTCTCTCTATGGCATTGTTATAACCCTAAATTGCACCACACATGATTACCTGGCATCAGGCCAACTCATATCCCTTCTTTGCCAAAACTCTGTTGAACAACTCTTTGAAAATCCTCTTGTGTCAAGGCCCACGCACCCTAACCCATTACTGCACGTGTGTACATGCTGGCTGACGCACAAAAACCCGCGTGTACCTAACAAAGCACGAAAAAAGGAAAGTTTCCGATGGAACAAAAAGCTATGGGTTAGTTAACTGAAACTCTCGGCCATGCATGGCCGAGGGTTCATCCAAAACCCTAGCTCCTTCTAGCCTATAAAAGAAGGGGCAGGGGTACTATTTGGAGGAGGAAAAAATATAGTGAAGAAACTCTGCCCATTTACGTAATCCATTGTCCCAACCCTTTAGCCTTTCCTCATGCCAAAGGAGATTTAACGCAAAGCAGTTGAAGGACAAAAGAAGAGGAGCCTAGGATCAGGTTCAAGGAGCGGTGACCGGTCTCAGCTTTTTGTAAGTTGATTCATTTTCAGTAATAAAAAGAATACTTTTCTCATCTCAATGCATGAATTGTCTATGGTTTGATTGATTTATGCTTGATTTCTAACCCTATAGTATAGAAGTAGCATGCATGCATAGTTGTTGTTTGTCTTGAGTGCAGGTCATCTGTGGAAGGAGCAGCGCAAGCAAGTAATCGAAGAGCAACGAAGGATCTACATTGAACGCCGGTAATAAGGTTGGTGGTCCTTTTCCATGCATTTACTATGAAAAAGGGGTTTAAATCTTGGGTTGTAGGTAAAAAAGTAGTTTCTTTTTGGTCAAAATCTGCATGCAAGTCTGACCCTAGTTTGCTAGTTCGTAGGGTGTTTTTCATAACAACAGAATTGGCGACCGTACTGGGGAGAATACTCTTTAGGGTTCCTGGATTTATTTAAGTTTTTGGGTAGTTTAAAGATTAGGTTTTATGTTTTTTCTTTGCCTGTGTTTTTCTGTAAGGTCTGAGCTAGCAGGGAGTCTAGTTTTCCATACCAGCTTTCCCTAACTTTTGCCTGACTATAGTTTTGAGGACACACAGAGGTACACGCGGCCTGCATAAGGCTTGCACGCATGTACCCACGCCCTATCCTCTGACAGCCCGCGTGTGAACGCTAGCTGTAGAGATAGAAATAACGTGTAGGAGTTTAGAGAACCTTAGAGGCAGTCCTCCTCTTCCCTGTCAGAATTACACATTCTCAGGGGGTTTTCTGGAATCCTGTCTGAGTCTTGCTGGTTCACAGTCCTATCTCAGATTTCCTTTTTTCGCCTTATTATTCCTTACATTATTTGTCTTTTCTGTTAGAAAGAGAATCCAAGCCTTCAAGGGACCCTGGTTATCAATACTAGAGGCCTCTTCCTAGTCTAGACTGCCTGTTTTCATAATTTTTCTTAGGATTTAGATATACACGCGGCCTGTGCAAGGTCAGCCCACGTGTACACGCTTTCTGTTTCTGTTCGGCACACGTTTGCACACGTGCTGTTTTAGTGACAGTCACGTGCTTGGACATGCCACTTTTTGTTCAGGGTGGGGCAGTCATCCCCTCCTTTGATGAGAAGTATTCCTCTCAGGTGTTTGAGTCTAGGTTTGAACAGTCAATAGGTTAGGTCATCTTACTCTTAGCCTGTTTTTTCTCAGTTAATAGTTGACAAAATATATATATTTTTTTATTTTATGGTTTTTAGACAAGCGTGAGAGTCTTTGTTTTTTTTATTGCCATTGTGTGATTCTTTACTCTGATTCTTTGCGATCTGCGCTTTAAGCTAGAATTTGTTTTTCTTGGTTTTGTGCTTGTCGGTATTTTCCCTTTGTTGCTTTACTAGCACTTAAATAAAAAAATAAAATCTCTTTTCATTTTCTTCTTTGGTTGAAAGGTGTGTTTCTGCATCATTAGCTAGGGAAAAGTCTTTTGTTTTGTAAGTTTTTGTAGTTCACTTAGATCATAAGTAGCTCGAGCGAAATTCCTTTAAGTTTGCTGTATACAATCTTAGAAAAATTAAAAAAATAAAAGAAATATTTCTTTGTGAAAAGTTGTTGAAATTTTGCATTTAGTAAAAGTCTTTTGTTTCCATGTTTTTTCATTCACTTTTGATTTCATCTTTACACATCATCAGTTTCACCCTCATACCCCTTGACGTAAGAAAAATCCATAAAATCAACGCTAATTTTAAAAATCTACTAGACTTTTATGTTTGTAGGGTTCACAAACTAGTTCAGGACCAGGGCCTTGAATTAGGTTGGAGAGGAAACTCTTCAAGGCCATTCAAAACCAAACATTAGAGTCTGAGAAGGGAGTGTCTAAGTCCAGTTTCGTGGAATTTATCCGGGACCCCCCTCTAACAAAGGGGATAAAAATGAGGTCGCATGCGGAAAGGTAGCGGAGATAACCCCTCCAAAGCCAGACCAATCATAGTGGAGAACACATATAGAGGGATTGTTTTGGGATTCTGTCATTTACATTTTCCACGAGGATTCGTGGGTATCGAATCCGTTCGAGGTCCTTAGTTGTCTTCCAGACCATTTTCTCTCGATACCTTTGATAGGTTTTGGGCTTGATACCCTGCTCATTGTGGTCTACCCGACTTTCGACTGTACCCGCCTGGTGACTGTTCGCGTGCTGGCAACCTAGTTGCCAATCTTTTTAGGGACATACATAGGTGATTGCGGGGGTATACCGTGGTACCTAGGATAGACATTGGGCCACGCTTTGCAAAGTATACCCGGAGGGTGCTTCCGTGTTCGAGTTGCACTTGCACCGATAAGTTTCTCTAATGTTGGTTGTTGTAATTGTTCTTCCAAATAGTTTAGTGATTGCTTGACTTATCTCTTAGGGGATTCTTTTTAGTGTGTGTTACTTTTGAACATTTAGAATACCTTAGCATGTCTTGGATCTTCTCACACAGTGGAGGATCTCAAGCTCCACTGGTCACAAAGGCTTCTTGGCCTGCCGCCGGTTACATTGGAGCCACCCCCGTCACCATTAAGGCGGAAGCTAGACCAACAAGGGTCTTTTGAAGCAATTGGGTTACAAACCTTTGTGCCCGAACAAATCCTGGAAGAATCAATCACCAATATTGGCTCGGTTGAAACCCCAACCACTGATATCTTGGCATCGTTTATGGTACCAATCCAATTTCACAAACGCCAGACAGTGACTCACACAGCTATGGAAACAAACACTGTTACTTCTTCTTGGAATTCTTCAATTCCCACCACAGTTGCTACCACAGGAGAGTCATCTCCTAACTTACCGTCGTCGGTCCGAGCCACCATGGTCTCAGCTGCAACTACGTCGCACAGTGGACCAAACTCGTCTATGGCAGCGGCCACAACCCCCTTCAGACCTAGTGCGACAGGCCCTCCGTTCTCATACGATATGCCTAGTTTGGGTACAAGTCCTGAACTAACCTACTCCACTTTACAGACTTTGGGTCTGGGGGCAGGGAGCTCTAACGCTCCTTTGCAAGGTCAACTTGGGGGCACTCCTGTCCCTTTTAATGCTTTTCCTTACGCAGGAGGTCATATCCCTCCTTCGTCCCCTTCGCTTGGTGGTCCACATCAGCAGTTCGCCGGGCAACCTACACACACTAGTTTATTTGGAGTAGGGAGTCAAGGAACACTTGTGCACAGTATGCCGGTAGGTTCGAAACAATTTTCTTGGAACGGGATGTTTGGTAACAACACTTTCTCATCAACCACTTTCCCATCTGGGGGAAATCCCATTTTTGGACAATCTACTCCTACGCAGAGGGAACATATAGCAGGACCTTGGAACTCAGGACAAGGATCCGTTCCTTCCTTTGGAATTCCATTCTGGGGTAATTCTTTCCACAGTCAATGGAACCCTGGACAGACTACTATGCCTCTCCCATCAGGACCAACATGGGGTAATCCTTTCCAAAGTCCTTCAAACACGATGCATGCCCAACACTCTATGTCCTTCATGGGAAATCAGCTGATGATGTCTCCACAGATGAAAAATCCTTACGCTGGTCAGGGCCATGGTTTCTATCAGAATCTGGGCTAGTAGCCAAAATTTTCCTGGCAACCTGGTGCCAGTCAAACTCCAGGACCCTTTTTCCCAGGCT
>SNQJ01S0074502.1:20785-34024 GCA_010110895.2 Picea sitchensis
GGGGGGGGGGGGGGGGGCATGAATCATGTATTCTGTAATTTATTTGATTCATATATTGAATGCCTATTACATTCAAAGAGTAATTTTTGTTTCTTGCTTTGAAATTTGTACTTGTTTCTTTGTTTGAAATATCTCACTCCTTTCTATAGATAGCTTTCATTGAAAGAAAAGATTGCACTACATTCATATTTTCCTTGAAGATTTATTGGAGTCAAGTGTCACACATTGTTGTTGAATTACATCCACAATCCATTTTGAGTAAAAAACAACCTTCAAACGAAATTCAATTAATTTTTTTAGTAACATAGTGTGAGTAGGTAGAGATGTGTTCCAACGTATTTAAATGTAGGAGCTATCATTATTTGTCAGCGCTACAATATGAGGATCGTGTGGTTCTCCTATGTACCTTCAAGTATATTGGGAGGCCGCTTTCGAACGATTTAACATTAGAAAACACTACTACGGACTTGAGATCCCACATACCTTGAGTATATCGGGAGACCCTTATAAGACTTGAAACCGAGCATCCTTTCGATCATCTTGTTATCACAATACACAGAGAACAACACTTGGGGAGATTACTATGCACGTATTGTTAGGTAGTCGGGTAATACGACTAAGGGTATGGTTTATCCTCCTTGGTTAGTGTTATAAAATATTGGGCCAAGTATTACTATTGGACCCTACAATATATCGCGAGTTGTGATGACTTGACACTCTTGTGAGATTCCTCCTATTGATCCCACCTATTCATGTGATTGTTTGTTACCTTTATATTTTGATAGTGTGTACTCTTTGTTTTACTGTACTCTAGATCAATTTTCTCTCTATGGCATCAGTTCCTAGGACTCCCAATGAAGGAACCCCTATTCGCAATGAACCTTTTGTTTTTCCTTCTATTGGAAATGTTGGTCCTCCTTACATTACTAATTTTAGTTTACCAGGACTCACCATAGGATTGCCCATGTGGTTGTTTTCCACTTTAGTTTTTCCAAATGCACCTATTGCTTCGAATGCACCAAGTGTTTTGAATGCACATCCTCCCTCTCAAGAATGTACACCTCATGTTGATCATTTTCCTTCTTCACCCGTTGCATCTTATTCTTTTTCTTTTTCTTCACCTAGTGAAAACCTCGTTGCTAGTAACCAATAGATTAAGAAGACGGAGAAAAAGAAGAACAAGAAGAAGAAAAATCAACATAAGGTCAAGCAACTGATTACTACTAATCAGGCTAGAAACATCGAGAAGCCTATCATTAAGACCCGCAAGCCTAAATTCCCTTGTAGGATTTGCAAGGGTGATCACTGTTGGCATTGGAAGTCACTCATGGATTGCAGTAGGAGCAGAGCCCGACGCCCATCAGTTTATGTCACATTTTGTTTATAAAGGGGTGATCAGATGGAAGTAAACCCGTAACAGTATCATTTTAACTCAGAAAACTAGGTTGGAACAATAGTGACACATGAGGTCTTGACGTAACTTAAGCCAGTAATAATGATAGTGGTGAGTAAGTGGGGGAGAGGGAGGGGAAATAAAGTTTGCTCTGGACGTTAGGTCTTCCAGCAGCCTTCATAAAAGAGGAAAAGTATCGGCTATGAGATCCTCTCAGAGCCGAACAACTTCAAAATGAACCCAAGAAGATTGTAGAACTGATAAAATCAAACCTACATAATATAGCAATGCAACACCCGACTGGATCATTCATGCCCGAGATCTTAGATTCAGAGAAAAAGGGAAAAGAAGAAGCTGGCTGCCATTAAACAAGAAGTCTAAAATGTTCTTCTATAACTAGAGAACCAGAGGCTGGATTAAATCTTTAAAATCAGGAGCTGTGCTCTACCATCGATAGATTACAAAATGGAAAAATTGCCTACATATACTCAAAGAAAAAAAACAACAACAACGAAACCGAGACACTGCATTAAAACATTGCGTCTGCATGTCCACTGACAATCTGCACATGTAGTCTTTGAATGATCGTGCACCTATGACAGATGCAATCGACCTCTTGACAATCTTGCAGATGAGCCAATGTGCCTTTAATTCATTGTCGGACTTTCCATTTATGGAGGAGACGATGTCTAACCACCACCAACTACCTCAATAACTGCTTCCTTGGGATTGAGAACGACCTGACCAACTCTGCACTTTTGGGACATGGAGGTCTTCTCGCGCTGCCACTTGGGTTGGGTGAATGGCTTGATGGATAAGACGTGGAGGCCAGTGCGAAGGTTGGGGCACATAATTGGAAATAGTGGATGGGCATAAGTGACATGGAACACGGGGCTCAAGTGGATAAGGAGTAGAGACGACCATACATATGGAGGCGACTTGGAGAGAAAGAGAGACACATGGCATGAGGTGAGTGGGTGATGAAATGGAGAGGGGCCATGTGGATGGAGGAAAGAGGGTTGTGGCACCTGATGATGAGGCGAAGTGCCATGGGAAAATGACAGGGAAGCCGCAAGGCGACGGGCCTGAAGGAAGGAGGAAAGATGAGTTGGAAGATGAGGGGGGATAACACCTGGCAGGAGGTGACAGGTGGAAACGAGGAAAAAGGGGAAAGAGATGGGCCAGGATGGCGCTGAGTGGAAGACGTACGGTGGAAGGTGGAGGATATTGGAGACGTGACAATGTGGGGCCTGCTGAAAGCCACCAATTCCTGACCCCCTCCCTTTGTTAAAGGTAGAATGGCAAGGGGGGTACGAAATCCAACCTTGAACACAGATCTAGGCGCTCTGATCTAGGCAATTGAGAGATTCACGACCAATTATGGACCCCTGTTGCCGGGGACGAAGTTGAAAATTTTCCCCGAGATTGAATGACATTGAGCCTATGATTCTGAAGGTGCATTAGGCATCAGAGCCTTTGAATATTGCTACTATGCACCTGGAAACTCCATTGTGACGACTCCACTATGGTGAACCCACCGTTTTAATTGTGGCTTTCAGAGGTAGACACACACGGTCCCATCCACAATTTCCTCTAGCTACGCCTGAAGCTGAGCCACAGGTGATTTTAAGAAAAGGAAAGGCCTCTGAAGGATAAACTTCCACCGTAGAACCAGGTAATTTGCTGTCTCCTTCTGTAGAAACCCCTTTTTCTTCTCCTCAGCTTCGTAGCAGACTGTTTTCTGAAGCCTCCCGTTTCCTAAATTTTGGAAGTGTTCCTACCGAGTTGTCCCCTCCTGGTTTTGGACTAGAGGGAGAAACCCTTGTCACTTCCCTTACCCCTGTAAGCCTGTTTCCAGTATCCCCGGTTCAAGCTCCTTCCCCTCCGAGTTATCCTCCACCTAATATCCCCATGGCAGATTGAGGTTTATAGGATTGAGGTTTTGGATAGTGTCGTTTTGAGACTATGGGGAGACAAAAAGGACTTCATGTATTACATGACTGAGTTTGGGTCTTTGAAGAGAAAGGAAGGAGAGTCTGTCTCTGACTTCTCCAAAAGATTTAATAAAATGTACAATAAGATCCCCACTGAGATAAAGCCCTCCGAAGCCTCTGCAAAGATCACTTATGCCAACGCTTTTGATCTTGATTTATGCCTCCTACTGAGGGAAAGGAGAGCCACCACTCTGGCTCACATGCAGGACGTAGCCATGGAAGTAGAGTCTAACATATTGGCTATTGACTGACTCAGGAATAAGGCTGACAGAGATTTATCTAGGAGAATAATAGAGGCCTCCCCATCCCATTCCTCTCCCCTTCCCCTTCAGATGGATGAGGTAACTAAAGTACTGAAATCCCTTTCGGCTAGGATGGAGAGGTGGGAGTTAGAGGGGAAGCCCATGTACATAAACCCCCAGAATAATGACAACAAAGGTTTCAGGAGGCCTGGTAACAATATGCCACAGACTTTGCCAAAGGAACAAAGAAGCAGAGACAGGGATGATCAGAGGATTCAGACCCCTCTCCAGAATAGCCTAGTTGCTCATGAGGAAGGGGAGGAGTTGGATGAACTCGACCATGAGATCCACTGCATCGAGGACACTTCCCCTTTTCCTCATTTGATTCAATTTGCATATGATGAATCCTTTATCAACACCCAAATCAACGAGTTGAGCAAAGGGGAAAAGGCCAACAACACTCCTAACAGATACAATCTCAGGTCAAAAAAGAAAGAAGGGAATTTTGATAGCCAGGATCATCCCCTCATAGCAGAAATTCCTACTAAAGCTGCAACAACCACTACTAAAAAAATAAAACTCAGAATGCTTCGCCAACAACCAAGGAACCTGTCTCCAAGGTAAGGGAAAATCCTAAGTCTCTCTCCTCCTTTAGTTTTGAGCATGAGAATTAGAATATTAGAATTCCTGTACCCCTCTCCGAACTAGTTAAAAATGAAGATTTCAAAAGGTCCCTCTCCAAGCTGCTACAATCTGAGCCCCCCCAGCCTTCAACGGAATCAATAAATCTCCAAGATGAAAATCCAGCAGTCGTCCTAGGTCCCATGGTAGAAGATAGAGATGATTCATCCCCTCCTTTCTACACATCCCTAAACATACATGATAAAGTGCTGCATAACTGCCTCATGGATTCAAGGGCTTCCCATAACCTTATGCCCAAAATAGTAATGGAAGAATTGGGACTGGAGGTGACAAAGAATTATCATGATTTTTACTCTTTCGATTCAAGGAGGGTGCAATGCCTTGGAGTCATCAAAGACTTGGTGGTCTCTCTGTTTCAGCTGCCAATGAAGAGTGTGGTCATGGACATTGTAGTGGTCGATCTTCCTCCCAAGTTCAGCATGCTGCTGTCAAGATATTGGATTAAAAAGTTTGGAGGAACATTACAGATGGATCTCGCATACGCTACTATTCCATTTTTTGGAGGGGAGCACAGGAGGTTGTACAGAGAAGCCCAACTAGCCTATATTGTCAGTGATGAAGCAAACCCCACCAATCATCCCATCTTTGCACTTGACATTGAATTGGGGTCTAGTTTATTGTAGATCACTGATGCTCCTGAAGCCCCTTTCCAAATCAGAAAGCAACCCTTATTTGATCACGGGACTCCTCCTCCAAACACCTCCATTTGGAAAATGTTTTTCGACGGAGCTTCTTCTAGCGAAGGCGCTGGCGCTGGAGTATTTTTCATGTCACCTTCTCAAGAGACCATATCCCTTTCATACAAACTGGAATTTGAAACCACCAACAATGTGGCAGAGTATGAAGCTCTTGTTCTGGGTATGAGGGCTGCAAAAGAAATGGGAATAAGGGAGATGGTAGTGTTCGGAGATGCTGGATTGATAATCCAACACATCATGAATGTCTATCGGGCCAAGCATCTTCGACTTAGAAGTTACAGGAATGAGGTATGGGACCTTATTGATAATTTCTTCTCAACTTTCAACATTTCTTTTGTCCCAAGGGAGGATAATGCTTTGGCCGATTCCTTAGCTGTCTCATCTAGTCTATTTAGGATCCCTCTGTCGCCGAAGATCCCATGTGGGGTCGAGATAAGATATAGGCCATCCATCCTGGACAATGTAAAGCATTGGAAGGTATTCAAAGACGATCTTTAAATCAAAAAATTTCTTCAGTCCGTCGATGAGTTTTCTGCATTGCACATTGAGCAGGACCCTGATCCCGAAGGCGAATCTCACTCTGAGGTATTCTTAAATAAAATTGTTAATCACCATATTGTTCAATTGCCCAACAATCACATTCCAAGGGGACTAGTCCCTTTAGAAAGACTGTTCAATGGGAATGATGTGGTAGTAAAAGATAAGATTTCAGGAGGAAATACTGATACATCAGAGTGCAACATTGGCACACAAGAGGAGCCTAAGTTTGTCAAGTTGTCAAGCAGCCTGACCCAAGAACAAAGGGCCGAATACATTGAATTATTAAGATAATTTGTCGATGTTTTTGCATGGACCTATGAATACCTCAAGACATATGACACATCTATCATTGAACACAAGATCCCACTGAAGGAAGAGGCTAAACCATTTAGGCAAAAAATAAGACAGATAAACCCTATGTTACTACCTTTCATGGAAAGAGAAGTGAAGAAGTTGTTAGATGCCCAAATCATTGTCCCCTTGAGATATTCCGAATGGGTGGCCAATTTGGTCCCAGTAAGAAAGAAAAGTGGAGAAATCAGGCTCTGTGTTGATTTCAGGAACCTGAACAGGAGCTCAAAGAAAGACAATTATCCCCTGCCCAACATGGAACACATATTGCAGAGGGTAACTAGTGCATCTAGGATATCCATGATCAATGGTTTTTCTGGTTATAACCAGATATCAGTCATGCCGGAGGACAGAGAAAAAATGACCTTCACCACTCCTTGGGGCACATTCATGTATGCCAAAATGCCGTTCGGACTAATGAATGCAGGAGAAACATTTCAGCGATCCATGGACATAGCCTTCATTGAAGAGAGAGATCAGATTGTGGTGATCTATCTGGATGACATCACAGTCTTCTCCAGGTTTGATAAAGAGCACTGCTATCACTTAAGGAAAGTTTTCTCGAAATGCTGGAGGTTTGGTCCTTCCCTAAATCCCAAGAAATCTTTGTTTGCTATGATGGAGGGAAAGCTGTTAGGCCATATAGTATCAGCAAAAGGAGTGAGAATTGATCCCAACAGAGTAGAGGCAATTCGGACCCTATCACTTCCCAGGTCTAAGAAAGAAGTCTAGGCCTTTTTAGGAAAGATTAACTTTCTAAGGAGGTTCATCTCAAATTTTTCTGAACTGGTGAAACACATCACAACCATGCTGAGAAAAGGAAATGAAGTGAAATGGACCACTGAACCCAGGGAATCTTTTGTCCAAATAAAAAGGGCATTGACTGAGGCACCTGTGTTGATTAGTCCCGACTGTTCCAAAGACTTCCTAGTTTTTTCTTTCGCTTCTTTTGATATAGTAGCAGCGGTCTTATTGCAGAAAAATGAGGAAGGGCGAGAGCAACCCATTGCCTTATTCAGTAAAGCATTAAGAGATGCATAAATCAGGTACAAAATCATGGAGAAATAGGCCTATGCCTTGGTGAAATCTCTCAAAGCTTTCAAAGTCTATGTCTTGCACTCAAAAGTGACTGCATACGTTCCTTCAGCCTCTGTGAAGGACATCCTTATACAACCTGACATAGATGTGAGAAGAGGTAAATGGATTGCCAAGATCCTAGAGTTTGATGTGGAGATTAAGCCCACCAAGTTGATAAAGGGGCAGGGTTTAGCCAAGCTGCTGGCTGAATCCAATTACAAAGCCTTGGGGATTAGCTTCATCAATGCTTGTTCAGAAAATCAACAAGCTGAGTCATCCAACAAAGGTTCTCAGGGTGACTTATTGCTAGCTGAATGCACCTGGTATAGAGATATTTTGTATTTTCTGCAAGAGTTGAAGCCTCCTGATGGAATGGGAAAGAGTAAGGCGAGAGATTTAAAGCTCAAGGTGGTCAGATATTGCCTCATTGACCGAGCCATGTACTGGAAAGACCCTCTAGGGGTATTTTTAAGGTGCCTGAATCCACAAGAAGCCCAAAAAGTTATGTTTGATTTCCATAGTGGCCTTTGTCGGGGGCATCATTTCTGGAAGAACACAACTCACAAAATCCTCAGGGTTGGGTATTACTGGCCCACTTTATTCGCTGATGTCTGTAGAGAAATTTGAGCTTGCATCAAATGCCAAAAGTTCTCAGGAAAGCAACAGCTTAGACCACTACCACTGAAGCCTATAGTAGCTTCAACACCTTTTCAACAGTGGGGGTTGGACTTCATCGGGGAAATCCATCCTCCCTCAAGTGGCCAACATAGATGGATCCTGACTGCGACAGACTATTTCACCAAGTGGATAGAATTTGCCCCCACCAAAAGTGAATCACACAAAGGAATTATCAGCTTCCTAGAGGATATCATAGCTATATTTGGCTGTCCCAGCAGGATTGTCACTTATAATGTTGCTTCGTTCAAATCTGAGCCTCTGATTAAGTTCTGTGAGCAGTTTGAGATCTCGCTAATTCACTCGACCCCCTATTATACTCAAGGAAATGGACAGGAAAAATCTTCCAATAAAAGACTAATCAAGCTCATTAAAAGATTATTGGAAGACAATAAGAGGGCTTGGGATTCAAAGCTCAAATTCTCTTTATGGGACGATCGAGTGACAACGAAGAAGTCCCTAGGCACCTCGCCTTTTCAGCTGGTTTACATAATAGAGGTGGTTTTTCCCACTTAGCTTGCCTTACCTGTAGTGAAGTTCTTTCAATATTATGAAGGAGAGTCAGATCATATGGTCAGAAGGATTCATTAGATGGTGGAAGTACAACAGATCAGAGAACAAGTGATAGTCGTAGCTCATAGTCATCAGCAGAAGGTCAAACACGCCTTTAACAGGAAGGTCAGGAAGAAGGAGTTTGAGATCGAGGATTTGGTGCTTAAGTGGGATGCACCTAGACAGGATAGGGGAAAACACAACAAGTTTGACGCCCTATGGATCGGGCCCTTCAAAATCTCTGAGGTTTTCTCAAATAACACGTACAGGTTGCAGGATTTGGAGGGTGAGGAGGTTTTTAACAGCCCAGTAAATGGGCATTTTCTGAAGAAATGTTTTGTTTGAGCCTTAGATGACTCCTTTGTTTGTAAATATTGTCCTTTTGGTTCTTTGTTTATTTTTATTTTTCGGCTTACTAAATGACTCTATAGCCCAATAGCAAGGCACTGAAGATGCAAATGAGTTCTTAGATCATCACAGGGATGACTCTATCCCCCATGGAGCCTAATGTTAACATTAATTCTTGTTAAGAGCGGTGGGTTGTTTTCTCTCCTTTGAGCCTGTAGCCTGAGCTGCGAAGAAGTAGGCTTAAAAGTCCAATAAAGGAATTTTGTCCAAGGATGCGGCCGTGAGCACACCGTGCAGTGCATAAAATATCAATTTTGGGCTTAAAATGTTAGCAGATGCACGACCCAGTGTTCGACGGTGAGGATTGATCGATGGAGCAGATCGTCGGTTGGTGGACATTTGCGGTAGACAAAATTATGCCATGTTTAGCACAGGAATTGGGCCCGCAATCTCATCGAAATGATCTAGGATGTCCATCCCGGAGGAGCATGTGGCGCACGATCGAGATCTTTCATAGCTTCACCCATCGCGACCTTGAAGCAATTTTTCTCTGCAGCTAGGATCCCTGAAATGCGAAGTGTCGAAAGCATCTAGGATTCGGGCCCACAGTATCACCGAATAAGTTCTGGGCCGTCCGATCAAAGAGGGACACATGGCACGCGATTAGGCTCTATTACCACTTCGCCTATCATGGTTTTGAAGAACAGGAATCAACCTCCTCCCAGCCGCGATATGCGAGATGCGAAGGCGTCCAGGATTCAGGCCCACAGTATCATCGAAGAAGTTCAGGGCCGTCTGATCAAAGAGGGACATGTGGCGCGTGATTAGGCTCTATCGCCACTTCGCCTATCATGGTTTTGAAGAATAGAAATCAGCCTCCTCCCAGCCGCGATACGCAAGATGCGAAGGCGTCCAGTATTCGGGCCCACAGTATCACCGAAGAAGTTCAGGGCCATCCGATCAAAGAGGGACATGTGGTGCGCGATTAGGCTCTATCACCACTTCGCCTATCGTGACTTTGAAGAGAAAGGATCAACTCCCTCCCATCCATGAAGCACGAAGTGCCGAAGGCGTCCAGGATTCAGGCCCACAGTATCACTGAAGAAGTTCAGGGCCATCCGATCAAAGAGGGACATGTGGCACACGATTAGGCTCTATTGCCACTTCGCCTATCGTGGTTTTGAAGAACAGGAATCAGCTCCCTCCCATCCACAAATCACGAAGTGTCGAAGGCGTCCAGGATTCAGGCCCACAGTATCGACGAAGAATTTCAGGGCCGTCCGATCAAAGAGGGACACATGGTGCATGATTAGGCTCTACAACCTCTTCACTTATCGTGACTTTGAAGAACAGGAATCAGTCTCCTCCCAGCTGCGAAACGCGAAGTGCCAAAGGCGCCTCTGGGTGTGGGCCCACGGTCATAGCACTGGGTAATACAGAAAATGAACAAAGCAGATGAGGGACTTGGAGCCAATGTGTTAAAGGAAAAATGATCGTGGCCGTCAATTTTAAAGCCGATCCAACCGTTGATCTTGGAAGGCCATTTCGCGAGATTGGGCACTAGGAAATTTGAAGGCAGGGGAAGTAGAAATCCCTGAAAGAAGAAATGCTGAAGTGCCCTTGGAGAGAGGTGCTAGGTCATGGCCCTAGGTTACATTGAGGGCGGTGCCAGAAGAAAGGAAGGATAGCCTCTGAGCCTTAGAGAGAAGGCACGTGGTCTTCTCCTGAGGGTATCCTCTCGGCCACTCCCTGGGGAATCAGTTAATGAAAATTGAGCAAGTAGGTGAAACCTCAGCTCGAGCCATAAATGGAAGGTATGGGAGGCCTGGAGCAATCAACCCGTGGTACCCTTGTGTGCACATCCCCCCCCCTGTGAGAGCCATGCTGAGTTAAGGTGGCATATGATGAAGGATTTCTGTCCAGGTTTGACTGAAAAGATGCCATGCCTTGGAGGTTCGAGCATGCCTCTGTTGGGAAATTTTTTTCTGAGTATATATACTCAGTTTTTCTATTTTTGTAAGCATCGATGGTAGAGCACAGCTCCCGATTGTAAAGATTTAATCCAGCCTCTGGTTCTCTGGTTATAGAAGAACATTTGAGACTTCTTGTTTAATGGCAGCCAACTTCTTCTTTTCCCTTTTTCTCTGAATCTAAGATCCCGGGCATGAGTGATCCAGTCGGGTGTTGCATTGCTATATTATGTAGGTTTGATTTTATCAGTTCTATAATCTTCTTGGGTTCATTTTGAAGTTGTTCGGCTCTGAGAGGATCTCATAGCCGAGACTTTTACTCTTTTATGAAGGCTGCTGGAAGACCTGACGTCTAGAGCAGACTTTATTTCCCCTCTCTCTCCCCCACTTACTCACCACTATCATTATTACTGGCTTAAGTTACGTCAAGACCTCATGTGTCACTGCTATTCCAACCCAATTTTCTGAGTTAAAATGATGATGTTCCGAGTTTACTTCCATCTGATCAACCCTTTATAAACAAAATGTGACATAAACTGATGGGTGTCAGGCTCTGCTCCTGCTGCAATCCAAGAGGGACTTCCAACGCCAACATTCACCTTCTCAAGGATTTTCCTGGTATTCCCAAGGTCATATAAGTGTGGTCTCAGGTTTCATCGAAATCCATGTCATCAACCACTGTAGGTCATGTTGGTGACAACCCATTGACTAGTAATCAGGTTGGAGGTAAGATGGGTAAAGTCAAATTTCCTTTCCTACTATGTAAGGAGATGCACCGCACCTACCATTTTCCTCACATGGATGAAGCCTCAAAATTGTTGGAATACCTTGTTGTTTCTCATCAACATCTTCTACCCGGTTACCACAATATTTCTCCTAGCCCGCCATTGGTTGATGAATTGGTGAATTTAGTTCCATCCTCGATTAGTCCAGTTGATCAAGTGGTCAATTTGGTTTCATCCTTAGTTGACTCAGTTGATAGAGTAGTCGATCTAATTCCCTCATTGGTCGATCCTAATATTCCATTGAAGAGTGAAACCCACATGATTAATCTGACTCTATCATCTGTCGATCCCACTCTTCCATTGAAGAGAGAAACCTAAGTGATCGATATGAGTACCTCCTCATTCAATCCGTTCCATCAAGTGGTTGACTCAATTCCTTTATGAGTCAATCCCACTCTTCCCTTGAAGAGTGAAATCAAAGTGGTCAACTCGAGTTCATCATAGGTCAATCTTTCTCTCCCCTTAGAGAGTGACACTCACCAAGTGATTGATCTGATTCCATCATCGACCGATCCCACTCCTCCTTAGAAGAGTGTGGATGTCACTTAGGTATTTCTTGTTACCGTAGAATATTCTAGATAAGGGGGCATTCCACCCATTCCAACGGTACCCCCTCCAAGCAATGCAATTACCATTGATTGGAATGCTCTAATAGAACCTCGTCTTCCTTCTTACGCTCCCTTCCAAATCACTGTCGAAGTTTGTGGTACGTATATTCCTAACACTATCATAGACGAACGAGATTCTTTTAGCATCCTATCCTCAAATGCTTGGTAAGCTCTTGGTTCACCTCAACTTGCACCGGTGACTCAGAATCCGTTGGATTTTAACATAAGGGCTATTCAAACTTTAGCAATCCTTCCTCAGTTTCCCGTTACTTTGTGAGGGAAAAATGTTTTTATTGATGTGATAGTACTCCACGACCCCTTGGATTTTACTTTTCTCCTCGGGTGAGACTATGTTTATGTTATGAAGGCTATTGTGTCCACAATATTTCAAGTGATGTGTTTCCCCCATAATGGAAACATAGTGACCATAGACCAACTTTCATTCATTCTCCATCATATGATGTCCAACCATCCGACTCCCCTAAATGGTCCTTATATGTCGACATCATCCACCCTACCATAGGTTAATTATGTGGTAACCTGTCCCATGCATTCAACTTCGTGTGAGAAGGAATTTATCGCTTCTTCTGACTTAGATCCGATAGTTGACATGATGATATCTTCGATAGGGCTATTATATACTAATCTCCCTACACTACCGTGGCCGTCAACATGTATTCCTTTTGGAGTATTGTTCTTCAATCTAGTGAAGATCTCATGGAATCCATGATCGAGGCCTATCCCTTGACATGTATTCCTTCCAAAGAATTGTCCTCTTGGGGGCCATGATCAAGAAGAGGTTATGAGCATAGTTTCATTTTAGGTTCCAATATCATTAAAAAATGAAACCGGGGTCAAGCAAAGTTCCTGTTTCTGTGTCAAGCTCATTAAAAAGTGAAACAAAGGTCTGGGAATCGAAGCCGGAGGTTATGAGCATAGTTATTTTACTGTGTCAAGATCATTAAAAAATGAAACAACTACCTCTCCTATTGAGTTGAGTCTCTCATTAGAAATCATACATGAACCTTCATTTTATCCACCTTGGTCAGTTGATCCTCTTTCTTCCTCCCTCTCTAGTGAACATTTTCCCATTAGTAACCAAGAGTCTATTGTTGGATTACTGAGAGGGGGGGTGAATCAGTAATAGCGTAATTATAAACCTTTTTCTTCAAATGTTATATCAATGTAGAATTATTATCTAATAATGAGCAGTAAGAAATAAACAATCACACACATACACAGTATACCCGTGTTTTACGTGGAAACCCAAATCGGGAGAAAACCACATAATGCTTTTTCTTATA
>SNQJ01S0074503.1:24056-59499 GCA_010110895.2 Picea sitchensis
CTTCGCTCTTCATGCTTCAGGAGTTTCAATTCTCAGTCTTCGTTTTCTCCTTGTCTACAAACTTCTGAAGTTGTAAATATTGCATCACCTGTCCCTCTGGATGATGGATGGTCCCTAGCCTCTTCGGGACTTCGACGAATCCTCACTCCCCTGTACACACAGAGACTTAAAGCTCATGTACTTTGCCTAGATCCGACAATCTGGAATGATCCCGCTCCCTCTTAAATGGATCTTAGTCGATGACTCGTGAAACCTTCAAAACTTTGTTTCCCTTGAAGATTTCTCCCGCTATCTCTCTTGAGCTTTCTCTCTCGAACCCTTTGACTCCTTAGAGGGTTACTTCGACACTTAGTCGAATTTCGGATCTGTGCACTCCTTGCAATAGATTCTTACGCAAGACTTAGCTTCTTGTGGGCGACTGTGAACGCCTTGCAACAGTCCCTTTGCGCTCCTTGCAAATGGAAATTTCGCGCTATCTCTTCTGAGCTTCTGAGTTGAAACCAACTTTGTCACTCTTTGCAGCAGATTCTCGCGCAAGATTTAGTCTCTTGCGGCGACTGTGCACACCTTGCAGCAGTCCCTTTGCACTCCATGCAAATAGAAGTTTCACGCTATCTCTTCTAAGCTTCTGAGTCGAAACAGACCCTGTCAACGCACTCCTTGCGGACTGTATGCACACCTTGCATGGACTCAACGAAGAGAAACAATTTGAAACTTATACAAACATTTCACAGTTTCATATACTCAACAACATAACTCATTCATTCATGAAAACAAAATAACAGGTAATTGTAAACAGTAGCAACACCATGCATTGGATCAATTTTCCTCTGTTATATTCATTAAAATGTAAATGGCTACAACTATGATAAAACAACAACTAGAAAATTCAACAACAACTAAATCACAGAAATCACCTACTAATTTGCAGCAGCCTCATTCAGGCATACAACACCTCTATTTATCTCAGAGAGTCCTTAGGGTTCCCCCCGACTACTCGTCTACTCGAGAAAAAACTAACTGCTACTTACTTTCCGTTACATTAAAGTCTAGGAGTGAAACTCCCAGATCACTCGTGATCATTCGGTTCCCAAGCGTTTGATATTCTTCAATTTTCAATCATTTCAAAAAGATTTGCAGGAAATGCCAGTGGTTAAGATTCTGAAATGATTCAAAGGCACGCTAAGGCACTAAGTTGTCTCTCCACGTGTGCTTATTGACGATGCTCCTGCGTCATACTCCCCTGGACAAAAATTCATGGACTCCTGTCCATGAGCTCCTGCATCGACTTTCCATGCTTCTGGATATCAGCTTCATTTTCCCAACTGGCATCTTCTATCGGGTGTCCCTTCCACTTGACCAAATATTCAAAATAGGTCTTCCTCCTGGTCTTCTTGCCAATCCTCTAATCAACGATCTTCTCCATCTGTGGTTTTTCTGCTACAGGCATCTGCTTCTCCCACTGAATCTTCTCTTGATCTTCTGATCTCTCTGTGTCATCTTCCCTGTAAGGATACAGGTCTAATATGTTGAATATGGGTGATATGCCCACATCATCTGACAACTCAATCTCATAGGCATTTGCATCAAACTTCCTTAGGATCTTACGTGGCCCTATCTTCTTCTTATTCAACTTGTTATATGTTCCCCTAGGAAACCTTTATTTCTTGAGGTGTGCCAGAACATGATCTCCTACTTCAAATTGAAGCTCTTTGCGATGCTGATCAACTCTGTGCTTGTACTCCTGGCTAGAGTTTTGCAACTGCTCTCTGATCTAGCTATGGAGCTTATGTATTTCTGCAACAAAATCTTCTACTCCAATGCTTCTGATCTCACTTTGTTCCAAGTCTCTCAACTCAGATACTCCTCTTGGCTGCATTCCATACAGTATTTGGAATGGGCTCTTTCCAATGCTCCGGTTTGGTGAGTCATTGTATTCAAATTCATCTTGTGGCAGAATCTAATCCCACTGACTATGATGCTCAGTGACCAGACTCCTCAATAAGTTTCCCAAACTTTTGTTCACCACCTCAGTCTGTCCATCTATCTGAGGGTGATAAGTTGAGCTGAAGGACAAATTTGTCCCCAACTTCTTCCACAGTGTTCTCCAGAAATGACCAASAAATCTGGTATCTCTGTCTGAGACAATACTCTTGGGTAATCCATGAAGTCGAAAAACTTCCTTGAAAAATAAATTTGCAACATGTGTTGCATCACTAGTCTTCTGGCATGGGATAAAGTGTGTCATCTTTGAAAATCTATCCAYCACCGCAAATATGGAATCACATCCTCTTTGTGTCCTTGGCAGTCCCAACACAAAATCCATGCTTATTGCATCCCAAGGCCTCTCTGGTATTGGCAATGGTTGATACAATCCAGTGTTCTGTCTTTTTCCTTTTGCATGTTGGCAGATTCTACATTTGTTTACAAACTTTATCACTTTTGTCCTCATACCGAGCCAGTAATATGAACTGCTCAACTGTGCAAATGTTTTATCATGGCCGAAATGTCCAACCAATCCTCCACTATGCTTTTCCTTCAAAAGGTTATCCCTCATTGAGCATTTTGGTATGCACAACTGATTTCCCTTGAACAACAATCCCTCTTGAATCATATACTCTGTCCACTGGCTCCTGTCTCTCAGCACAGGATTTGCACATGCTTCGTATGCTTCCTTGAAATATGGATCATCACAATACATATCCTTAAGGTGTTCAAACCCCAAGGTCTTGACCTGAAACTCCTGCAGAATCAAACATCTCCTGCTTAATGCATCAACAACTTTGTTAGCATCTCTAGAAATATGTTTTATGACAAAAGTAAAATTCCTTTGGAACAAGGTAGTGCCTTCATTTCTTCAAGGCTTGAATTATGGCATAAAATTCTTTATCATATGTGGAGTACTTTCTCTTAGTCTCTTTCAGCTTCTCACTGAAATATGCAACTGGTTTATTATCCTGGCTCAAGACTGCTCCAATTGCAACTCCACTCGCATCACATCTCACTTGAAATGTCTTTCCAAAATTTGGTAAGACCGGAATTGGTCGTTTTGTTATCTTCTCTTTCAATATATTGAAGCTCCTCTCGGCTTCCTCTGTCCATTTAAAAGACTTGTGCCTCTTCCTCACTGTATCCATCATAGGTGCACAAATTCCACTGAAATTTCTGATGAACTTCCTATAGAAACTTGCTAATCCATGGAAGCTTCTCACTTCAAACATATTCCTTGGTGATGGCCATTCTTTGAATGCTTTCACCTTCTCTGGATCCATCTTCAATTCATTTGAAGAGATCACAAAACCCAAGTAAATGAGTTATGTCTTCATAAAAGAGGACTTCTTCAGAGTTATCAGTAGCTTCTCCCGCTATTCCTCATCACTAATGTCAGATGTCTCAAATGCTCCTCTTTAGTCTTGCTAAAGACCAGTATATCATCCAGATATACAACCACAAACTTGCCAATGAAATCTTTCAGTATTTCATTCATCAACCTCATAAAAGTACTTGGGGCATTTGTTAAGCCGAATGGCATAACAAGCCACTCATACAACCCTTCATTTGTCTTAAAGGTTGTTTTCCACTCATCACCTTCTCTCATCCTTATCTAGTGATATCCACTTTTCAAATCTATTTTAGAAAAGAAATTTGTTCCACTTAAACAATCCATTAACTCATCCATTCTTGGCAAAGGAAATCTATACATAATGGTGATCTTGTTTATGGCTCTCGAGTCTATACACATTCTCCATCCTCCATCCTTCTTTGGACTCAACACAGTTGGTACTGCGCATGGACTCAAGCTTTCTCTGACAAGACCCTTGTCTAACAATTCCTGGACTTGGTTCTTTAACTCCTCATTCTCTTGAGGTGTCAATTTGTATGCTGCTTTGTTTGGCAGACTTGCTCCTGGTATCAAATCAGTATGATGGTTGATACTTCTGATGGGTGGAAATGAGTTAGGCAACTCATCCACTACTATTTCAGCAAAATTATCCAACAACTCCTGAACTTCTTCAGGCAAATCATCCATCAAAGTACTTGTAAGGACAACTCCGGGTTTCCTCACCACAGCAAACTGCATCTCCTGTCCCTTCTTGACTTCACTCAAAAGTTCCTTCCCACTCATGAGGAGTATGCTTGTGCTGGCTTCTTCCTTTACTTTCTTCTCCTCTATTGGCAGCAACATGTGTGTCCTACCATTCTTCTCCAAGGTGTAAGTATTTTTTCTCCCGTCATGAATGACATTTTTGTCAAACTGCCATGGTCTTCCCAACAAAACATGACATACATCCATGGGAATTACATCACACAGAATTTCATCTCTATATCCTCCTATTTTAAATTCAATGAGGCATTGTTTAGTGACCATTACCTAGTGTCCTTTCTACAATCATGAGACTTGATATGGCCTTGGATGTGCAGTTGTCTCCAGCTCCAATTTCTCCACCATCTCTGTGGATACTAAGTTATCAGTGCTCCCACTGTCAATTATCACCTTGCATACTCTGTCTTTAGTCTTGCAAGTCATCCTGAATAGACTGTTCCTCTGCACTGGTTTTTCAACTTCTGGTTCTGGCTTCAAGAGAACCTTCCTCAACATCAGAGATCTTCCATCCTCTGCACCTTCTGCTTCAACATCCCTTTTCTGTGCTTCTGAAATGTGAGCTTCACCTCCTCCTCCTTACTTTTTCTCGGGACATTCACAAGACATGTGTCATGTCTTTCCACAAGCATAACACCTTACTTCTCCTCCTCTACTTCTTCCTCTTCCGCTAGAAGAACTTCTTCCACCACGTTGTCTTCCTCGGGAACTTCCTCCTCTTTCTGAGTGACTGTGAGGTTTCTCAGTCTCGCCTTTGGATTTTTGTGTCTTATCGTGGGCAACTCCCTTGCCTTTGCTTGGGCTTCTACCTCTGTTTCGTTGACTGTTTCCTGGCCAACTTCTCCTCTACCTTCAGAGAAATCTGATAAGCATCCTCTATTGTCCTCACTGACATCATGTTGAACTCATCTTGGATTTCATACCTCAGGCCATTTATATACCTGGCAACTTTTTCCTCATCCTTCTCTCGTTGTCCAGTCCTAATATTCAACTTGTAGAACTCCTCCGTGTACTCTTTCACTGTCATACCCTTCTGTCTCAGGTTCTGCAACTTCTTGAACAAATTTATCTGATAATCTTTGGACATGAATTTAGCCTTCACCTTGGCTACCATGCTATCCCAATTCTTTATCTTATGTTTGCCTTTGCTTCTTCTCTCAGCTTGCAGTTCATCCCACCACAGTGTTGCATGTCCTTTCAGCCTGGTGACAGCATGTCTCACCTTTTTCTCCTCATCGACATCTTCGTAGTCGAAATATTTGTCCATGGATCTTATCCAATCCAACAATTCTTCAGCATCCAAGTTGCCTTCATACATTGGGATGTCTACCTTGGCTCTAGCTCCCAATTTAACAACTGCTCTCAGCAAGCGTTCCTCAGCAACATTTTCCCCTACAGCTTCTTCGACTTCTACTTCTTCACTCTCTGCATCACTGATGTCCCCATCATCAAGTGCCCTCCTCTGCGTTGCCTCCATCGCCTCTAATCTTGCACGAAGCTCTCTCATTTCTCTTTCTACAGCGCGATTGGCTAAAGGTGGCTCCACACGTCTCCTTGGTGGCATTATGTTGACTGTCTCTCACACACAGAGTACAGCTTCGAGCTCTCTTTTGCTACCCGAAACAATTTCAAGCTCTAATACCACTTGGTGCAGACCCCCCTTCTCTCCTAAGGGGTTGTGCGACCTCTCGGTCAAGGATCTTCGATTCTCAGAGCAGAATCTGCTCTCTGAAACCTTAATGGTCTCCCTTGTGATTAAACACAGGCCCTTTTCAGTCTTTTGGTGGACGTTCTATGACACCCGCAACCTCTCCCTTCATGGTGCTGAACTATCAGGGTTCAAGCGCTAGCTCTTCTTCCGTTAGCCCTTTTCTGTATGTGACCTTGGGCTCTGTCCTCACGTAAACACGCGATTGCGAGGCGGCCTAGAGTGGTTTGAGACCACACCGGTTTTCTCCCCGCAATTCACTAGCAGCTGCCACGCGTCCTTTTGGCAATACCGTGGTTTCGATTGTGGCATGCTCCAAGATTTTTAAAACCCAAGCACTTTCTGTCCCCACAATTAAGCGCGACCGTCGATCTTGTGATCTCGGGCGTTGCCTCTTGATCAACGACTGAGATCTGTCCTCTTTCTGGCCTGGTCAACTATCAGTCAACGACCCTTTTCCTCCTTTCGCAGGCACTCCCAGATCTCCACGATCTATCGACGCATTCCCTCTTTCCAAACCAACGGCTACGATTGATTTCGCCCTTCGGGCTTCGGGAGTTTCAACTCAACTCTTGCTTCCTCCACAGTACTTCCACCTGAAGTCGACGATCTGTCGACGTGTGTCCCTCACAGATCGACGATTGTGGTTCACTTCGCTCTTTGGGCTTTGGGAGTTTCAATTCTCAATCTTCGCTTTCTCCCGGAATGTTTTCACCCGGAGACGACAAGCTGTCGACGCGTGTCCCTCACAGATTGACAGTTGTGGTTCACTTCGCTCTTCAGGCTTCAGAAGTTTCAATTCTCAATCTTCGCTTTCTCCTTGTCTACAAACTTCCGAAGTTGTAGATCTTGCGTCACCTGTCCTTCTGGATGATGGACGATCCCTAGCCTCTTCGGGACTTCGGCGAATCCTCACTCCCCTATACACACAGAGACTTAAACTCGTGTACTTTGCCCAGATCCGACGATCCAAAATGATCCCGCTCCCTCTTGAATGGATCTTAGTCGATGACTCGTGAAACCTTCATAACTCTGTTTCCCTTGAAGATTTCTCCCACTATCTCTCTTGAGCTTTCTCTCTCGAACCCTTTGACTCCTTAGAGGGTTACTTCAACACTTAGTCGAATTTCGGATCTGTGCACTCCTTGCAACAGATTCTTACGCAAGACTTAGCTTCTTGTGGTCGACTGTGCACGCCTTGCAGCAGTCCCTTTGCACCCCTTGCAAATGGAAATTTCGTGCTATCTCTTCTGAGCTTCTGAGTCGAAACAAACTATGTCACTCTTTGCAGCAGATTCTCGCACAACACTTAGTCTCTTGCGGCAACTGTGCACACCTTGCAGCAGTCCCTTTGCACTCCTTGCAAATAGAAGTTTCACGCTATCTCTTCTGATCTTCTGAGTTGAAACAGACCCTGTCAACGCACTCCTTGCGGACAGTATGCACACCTTGCATGGACTCAACGAAGAGAAACAATTTGAATTATACAAACATTTCACAGTTTCATATACTCAACAACATAACTCATTCATTCATGAACATTGAAAACAAAATAACAGAGAATTGTAAACAATATCAACACCATGCATTGGATCAATTTTCTTCTGTTATATTCATTCAAATGTAAATGGCTACAGCTATGATAAAACAACAACTAAATCACAAAAATCTCCTATTAATTTGCAGCAGCCTCATTCGGGCATACAACACCTCTATTTATCTCAGAGAGTCCTTAGGGTTCCCCCCGACTACTCGTCTACTCGAGAAAAAACTAACTGCTACTTAATTTCCGTTACATTAAAGTCTAGGAGTGAAACTCCCAGATCACTCGTGATCATTCGGCTCCCAAGCGTTTGATCTTCTTCAGTTTTCGATCATTTCAAAAAGATTTGCAGGAAACGCCAGCGGTTAAGATTCTGAAATGATTCAAAGGCACGCTAAGGCGCTGAGTTGTCTCTCCATGTGTGCCTGCTAACGATGCTCTTGCATCACAACTACTTTCACCAGAACATTACTTCTAGATCAGTGTCATTGTCATTCTAGGGCATATGGAGTCTCAAATGCATTAAACTTGAAGATTGATCTAATTGAAACCAAGAGGTAGAGTCTAAACCCTAAGGTGCATGCACGTTTGAGCCTTAGGCTTTAGACTTTGAGGAAAAGGATATCTAGGGTGCAAGCACATTTGGGCCCTAGATATCGTTTTTCCCTTCTTGTAGTTTCACTTAGGTCAAGGCTCAATTGTCTAGGGCTAAAATCCTAAGGTCCAAGCACTTTTGGGCTTTAGGCTTTGTTATCGCACAAGTTGTAGGTTGGGCAAAGTCCGACCCAAACCACAAGATGGCGACAACTAGGAGAATACCTACCCATTGTCACCCCAGATAGGTACTCCCGTCGCTTTAGAAGTGAAGTGATCACCTCAAGGGGGGAATCTCGGGTGACCCTAGGGGGAAATGAGATGGAAACTAATACTTATGAGTGGATGTGCCTATAGATCAAGTTGCTAAATGGAAGGAGGCTTGATAATGAGTCTCGGTAGTGGTCAAAAAGTTGCCAAGAAGTTTGAGTACCTGCAGATGATGATAGTACCTACCCAAGACACAAGAAAAACCGAGTATACAAGTTATATGTTAAGTGGACAAGGAAGTTAAGCTTGTTGTCCCTATTTGCAGCAGTCAACAAATATATATTTCAGCAAGTAAATAGTTGTTAGGGCTGCTCAACAAATGCTAAAATTCTAATAAATGATGCAAGAGATAAACTAGCTAAACAATAGTATAACTCTAGTATAAGAGCACAAGACTTTAGCAATGAAACAAAGTTGTAAGAAACAAGTACTGCAGAGATATTATTCAGCCTTATGGCTGTAGCAAACAAGTTGTTACAACAGAAAAATCAGCCACCAAAACTTGCCAAAAATCTACCCAAAAGATGCACTAAGACTAGTAGATTATGTTGGCAAATTATTAGCAATTTTTTACGGTTGAAATGTGAATTATAAGTAAGCAAAAAAAAGATTTGTTGCAGCCTTAATGGTTGTAGTTTTTAATGAGTTATAGCTCTAAGAAGATCAAGCCAATCAAGACGCCCTAGTGGCCTTGACAAGATCTTAACATGCAGAAAAGTTTTCAACTTGAACAAGATCAATATCTCACTAAATCATGTTTACCAAAGCAAACAATTTATATCTCCAATGCAAATTTCAGATTAGTGCCTTTTAAAAATAGATGAATGGAGTCTTTAAAACATAAGTTAGATCAACAAGATCCCTAGGGGTGTAAACCCTCTTACTCCCTAGGGCATGCAAACCAAACTCAATGTAGATCAAGGAGGGTGTACACCCTTGTACTCCTCCAAGACACCTTGCAATAAAAGACTTGTAAACTAGCAAATGAAGTGAACTTGATGGAGGGTGTATGCACTTATACTCCTCCTAGGGTTTTAACCAACAATATCATGAAAAGAGCAAGAAGAATGCAAATTTCCCTTACCAAAACCAAGAGAGTTGCAAGATCAAACCCTAGTTTCACCAAGACAAACCATCCATAAGCAAGAACAAGAGTCTCCAAGAGGTGCGCATCACCTTAGCACATCCATTCATCAAGAGATATACCAAAAATCATTTGCAAGAGAGAGAGATACAAAAAATGCTTAAGTATAGTGAAAATTTCAGCCAATGTAGTCTTCTCACAATGGGAGAGTTATGATGAAAATGAAATAGAGATGATCTCTATTTATACAAATCCTCTAAAACATAGTTTGTCCACATTCAAAGGGTAAGCCATAAGATAAGGGGACAACAACCCTTACTCTTGCCCCTTTGCCAAAATAATATTGTTTAATTCATAATTTGCACATAAAATAAACCCTAGAAACATGACGTCACCCTCTTGGGGCAACGTTTTGGCACTTTAGGTCAAATCGTTGAGTTGGAGATGAGTGTGCTAGGCCTCCAAAGACCAAATGTCTTCAAGCCAAACCTCTCTTCCATGATCTAAGGGCTCCATTTTCCAAAACGTGCCAAGTGTCTTCAATCACCACCAAACCCTAGCCCTAGGGTGATGTCAAGCCCTTAAAGGTGATGTTTTGGCCTCCAAAGTCAAGTTGTTTGGCTTGTAGGGGCTAGGTAAGTTCCTCCAAGGTGTCGTCTAGGCCTTCGAAGGCATATCATCATCATCCAGTGTGTGGGCCCTGGTATCCAACTTGTGGGCTTCAAGCCCCAAGGAAGCCTAAGCTAGGCTTGTTCTTCCAAAATTGTCCACTAACTAGGTCCTGCAAAGACAAATGAATACGCCCTCCAAGGATCTCAAGTCAAATGCATCATGATGAGTAAATCAAATCAATAAAAGAGCCATCTAAGCATGTACATCCAAACTACCTCATCAAAATAAACAAGTGCTAAAAGGCCCTGTAATGTTCCCCTCCTCTTGACAGGGGTCTGAAGAGACTTAGTAGTCTAGTTGTCCCCTCTAGACTATAGTCTCATGGAGAAAGGGGATTAAGAGGCGCAAAAGTGGTCACTATGGGGTTAAAGGTTATATTATTAAATTGACTTTGGCAAAAAGGAAAATAAAAAGCTAATGGGCTAAGATGAGAAAATAAAGTAAATAACCTTAGAAGCCAATTAAATAATTTAAGTGAAAATTAGATGATGGAGGTAGAAAAGGAGAGGAGGGCACCTCACTCCTCATTCATGTCATTTCTCACTTTGTATCTTTGAGCTCCGCAACTTAAGACGTTTTGAGGGTTTTGAGTGAACAAACCCTAGAGATCAGCAAGGAGGTGAAAGATTCCTTTGTTCCTGATCCAAGCTTGGTCAAGGTGGTGAAAGATCCCACCCTCACCATTCTATTCAGTTCTAGATCAGTTTCAAAAGTGGATTGAGGAAGCAGGGCGCATGTTTGGGGGTTTTTTGTAGGTAGGGCGCATTGTTGGTGAAAGAAGAGTTTGATTTGACTAGTGGAAGGGAAATCTGAGGCCAAACCTATTACAAAGGGGTTTTCCATCATTAGAGCGCCATTTTTCATCAGATCTTGAGGGTTTTCATCTGCATTTTTATTATTTCTCTTAGTTGGGCGAATTTCTGAAGGAGGGTGCATTGTCTCTTGGTGATTCGATGAGTTGGAGGGTCAAATCTCATATTGTAGCTGAGGGATCCTTTCAGCATTCGTTTCTTATTTTTTTATAGCAGTTGTGATCTTCCTTCGGGTCGTCAGCCCCTCTTCCGATGAAATGACGTACAAGCCCTTCTTGGGTCAATAATGCCCGAAAACCCAAAAGACGAGGAAACGAAGGGAAATGAGTGTGGAGATTTCTAAGTATGGACGGGAGTGGTACGATGACCCTTCAAGGATACCCCCTAGTAGCAATTATTTACCCGAGGGTGACCCACTTGCTAGTACAACATGTCAACCACCAAGGTGAAATGAGGCAAAAGGCATAATTTCCAAGAAAACATTTTCAAAATCAAGAAACGATCCTTTGGAACATGTTCAAATGTTTCATTGATTAGAATGACACTTACCACAACACCGGACTTGTTACCTCATGGAGCAAGACTTGCTGCCCTTTGCGAGCCAAGTTGGGTGTGGTGGATGTTGCTGCCATCGATCGCATGGTGATGTGTGGTGAGTGAAGGGCTCTACCTGCTTATCTACCTCTCAGTACTCCATGTCTGCAACCTGCAGGCCTCGAGACATCATCTCCTTAGTTATCCCTAGAAATGGGGGATAACAGGTATCAGAATCCAATATCGATGTGTGACATATCTCTTGACATCTTATATATTTATGTGGCAATGTGTTTGTTTGATGTTGTTGTTGCTTTAGATGTTTAATAAAATGAAAAAAATGAATATTTTTGTACTTTTTAAGTTTGTCGATATTTTCTAATATTGTCAATAAATTATATTTTGGACCCTAGGCGATATATTTACCAACATGATAATGGTAACTTTTCTCTCCACCACTTACAAGAGGCAAAATATACAAAATGGAAATTCAGTAAAGAGAAGCGAACCAAAACAAAACAATGGGATCTCAATCCTCACTTGCAAAAATTGGCTACACCCAAACAGTTCCAGACAAGGTTTAGGTATGTACTTACAATGTATTCTCCTCTACAAGTAGTTCATGAAGTAGTTAACAAGCACTCAAAGTAGCCATTGTAGGAAGTTAGGAAAGAAAGTAGTTTCCTCTCAACCCAATCTCCATATGAATTAGGGTTGAGAGGAAGACTGGTCTAGAGTAAAGATTAAACCTTTTCGTAATACGATGTATGGAATTGGCCACAACCTCCCTAGGTTTCTTTGATACAACTCATAACCATTACTATGCAACAAAAAAGAGATCTACATGCATGACAATTGGGAGTACAAACATTCAACCAACTAATTAGGAATTCTTAATGACTTCTTAATAATCATGAACTGGTGGCTTTATCCACTCATAAAGTAATATAATAACATCGACACATAATTTATCCATCAACCACATATATGATTCACTAAAAGACAATAACTGAACCTTTTTAGTGCTAAAGCCCCAAAGTACCAATTGAAGAAGGGAAATTTGATACATGGCCAACAGATGTCAGGGACATGTCCTGAAACTAAATGATGATGATGTCAGAAAAGCAATTTCCCCCCCTACATTATATGATGAAGTCCTGTACCTGATCAACAGCAGCTTATGGAGCCCCATAAACCTCTCAATCTGAAGCAATGGGTAAAGAATTATTGGAGAACACGGACGCATGCAACCATGATGAATTACGGAGACCATGGCCAAGGTGCATAGTCATCAATATGTTTACAGGGGAGACTCTTAACGAAGATTGGGTACAAGATTGATTAATATAACTGCAGTTACCCTGCCTAATCTTCTTGTTTGCCTCTTCCTATGCTTCTGGAGTTCCAGTGTACTTGATGTTCTAGGAGAAAGCGTGATCTCCTTCCCCGTTGGTCTCAGATTATCGTCGTTACAGAGCATCTCCCCATTTCTAGGTATCCTTTTTAGTCCTGCTTTCAAGGTTTTTTACTTCTGCCTTTTCTTTCTCTCATTGTTGTCCTCACCTTTAGGGAATTTTTGTTTCTTAAACTTACCCTTGCCTTTCCACCTGAGGAATCAACTTCTTGTCCTTGAGGATTATTCAATCCTCTTATTTTCATATTCTGTAAAACATGTCTGCTACTCATCCTCATTGGCCACTCATGGATCTCAGCTTCTTCTTCACAGCATTTCCTTCCCCCGAATTCAATGTTAATATGTTTCTTTCACCCCCCAAGGAGCCAAGCATTCCTCTTTGTGATTCTTGGTTTGGGCAATCTGAACCTCAGTTTGCAGGTTGCATTTCCACTTACTCATAGGCTAATGAGCGGAACACTCAGGAGTTGGGGGGCAAGGTTTCTCTGGCTTCCAAAGGAATTTCACTCTCTCATGACAATAATGCTTCCCCCCTCTCTGACTCAATCCCCTCTTCTGGTATTGTGAATGAAGAGATGTTTGAGCTAGAGCAGGACCAGAGACCCACAAACTGTTTAAACAATCTCTGGATAAAACTGTATAAGGATTTTGAGACCTCCTTCAAAAGATATACTGAATGGATCATATCTTTGATATGAGATCTAGGCCAACTAGAGAAGGGTTTCAACCAAAGGCAGGCAGTTTTAGAAGCTAAATTGGAAAAGATGGACCATCAAATGGACTGGTGATCATGCGGAAGATATCTCAGATGACAAAGAGCTCCTGCACCTGAAACGACGAGAAGGCAGGCAGAACATAAGCATGCCCAAAGGGGCAGACACACATAAAATATCAACGGTGAAAATAACAGAGGAAATCAAGGAGTTGTACATAATACATATCTATGATTAGATTTCCTAAACGGTACAGGATCCTTTTTGAACCAGCAAGTTCCAGCCTGCATAGAATAATCATTAATGATAAAAGCAGTGCATTCGGATGCAGTTTTGGGCAACACAATGACAAGGAACTAGAAGGGGACACACAGAAGCTCATAGATCAGATCTATCAGTGACTCCAGAATATCTACTTATGTTTTCTTGCTCATCAAATCAGTATCATCAATCTATTCTTCCAGTTTTCTCTCTATGGCTGCTTGTCATGAGTTTAGTTTACATGGATGTCATAGAAAAATAGTTTTAGATAAAGATGGATGAAGACCTGCAAGTTAGCTTACACCAGGCCTATCTGTAAGAGCATTAGATGATGGATTAAGGCCACCCATAATTGTACAATATTCATTGTAACATCAATAAAAATACCCCCCATTTAATTACCAAAAAAGAAAACTGCACTTTTACTTCAAGCATATAAATAATTGTCACGGAGAATCACCACTTCAATGAACCGAAAACATGTTACTATATCCTTGTCTTTCAGAGATTTTCAAGCTATGGAAGATGTATATGACATCAGTAAAACAAGCCAGCAAAACATGTTACAATACCTTACATATTGTGTCAAAACCAACATCAGTTTCCACAAACTGGTTCTTCAGGTCTCCATTTAATGTTACAGGAAGTCCAATTACCTGCCATAAATCAAAAAAAGTTTACATTAACTTTCTCAAACACAGCACAACAATGTCACGAGGAACGAGTATCTGTTTCTCTATTTGTCTATTAATTCTCCCACAGATGGACCTTTTTCCTGAAGGAAATGCATACCTGAGACCCCAAAAAGGGTATAAGCTAGTTCCCAAAAGACTAGAAGTGGTATATAGAATAAGAGAGGTGGACACTGTCCGCCAGTTCACAACTTTCACAGGGGTGTAATGACAACATCATGTTCATATTTACATTCCAAGATAATTTATGAAATCAGCATTTTATATAAGTCCAGCTTGATCTCATGGAGCATTAGGAACTAGTCCCTTTTTCCAGAAAATTGCTTATTTTTCGACACATCTACTATGTACAAATCAATAAACATATTTTATTAAAATATGTATGATGTAGAAACCTTTATGTACATTTGATTGAATAACAAAATGTTTAGGGTTGACAAGATCTTCCTTGAATCCAATCAATCCTGGTAAACTAGGTCTATCTTAAATCAAGTTCTCAATCAAATATGTAGAAATCATTTTTTAAGGTTTACACACTTATTAAATGAAACAAAAATATCAAAGTAAAAGGGTTATCCAAAACTTACATTTTTTCTACAATTTTCAACAGATATAAGCTAAAGTGTAGCTAAATTGCTAAAAGTGCTACCTTTGTTTGACATCCTGATTCAGCAAATGTCTCAGCTAATTGAGCTGCATCAGTGTTAGATGTTACACCTGAAATGAGCACATATAGTTAAGAATGCCCCCAATTTATTGAGTTACTTTTCAACGAACTTAATTTCACCATTGTGACCAGATTATGCTACCTCCAATGATAATAAGTCCATCCAACTTCAAATCTTGGCATGCAGCTAATGCAGCATTCACTTGGGGAGTTGTCCTTATCTGATCTTTTGTTCTACCAAGAAGATCATATCCACCTGCATATACAGGCACCACCTTTCAGTGATATAATACAGGATCATTCAATCAGGAAAGAAATGACAAATCTGTTAGAAACAAATCAAATCAATGTTGCTATTCTAATTCTACTTTTGAACAATGAATTGAAATATAACACTGATTTTCGCAACCTCATTTCTACCACCACTTCATCCTTGAAATTGATCAAATTGGTCCAAGAGTATCACAGAAATGCTAGATCAAAAAACAGTAAATACGTACGATTTACAGGCATATCAATACCAGCATTGCATATAAGGAATTATACACACAATAATATCTTGAACTAATTAATTTTAAGAATAGTGCTGCAAGCAGCCAAATTCATATTTTATCTTCAAAATTTGTATGTTCAGATATTTTGCTCAAATGACTAAAGCCCTCTGGAAAATAAATAAATAAATAATAAAAACTTTCATTATGAGAACCCTTACTAGCATTAGTTACATTGCAAAATAATATTAGGAGGTTTAACTTGCAAATAACAATTGCTTAGTCTTTAATTGAGTTCAGAGCAAGACAGTTTGCATAATTGTGGTGATCCATATATACAATTTTATGAAGACGAATCCCTGTGTTATAACATGATTATCTTAATATGAAGTTAATTTAATTAAAGAACTAATGTCATATTGGACTCTAGCTCTGAGGCAATGCGTGGGATAGACGTATAACTGTAACTAGTATACTAGAGGGTTAATGTGTGGAAGTGGCCTGATTCTTTATAGTAATATGGTGTGCATATGTTTCTGTATTTGCTAGATGAAAGGTGAGTGTCTATGGGGAGATATGAGATATGTGGTGGAATGTATCAGGCATAGGTGTTAATTTTACACAACTTTATTGTCAGTCCTACTCAGCTTATCATTGCCTTTACTTGGTTGCAACTTGCATCACTATTCAGATGTGCACTCACGGTGATAAGTTACTGTTACTATTCTTGCCAAGCGATAAATACTTATTACTTATTCTGACAATCACTAAAGCAAGCACATCACACCCACTGAGATCCTCCAATAAGCTCCCTCTCACAGGCAGCAACCCATTCCATACATGGATCTGGAAAATCTCAGGCAACATGCTCTGATACCATGTTAAAATTTCAGTACATGGTGATCATATCAGCGAACAAAAAAAACCTAAGACAACTGGAAACTTTGCTAACTTTCAAAACTGTTGTTACTGCTAGATCTGAACACACATAGGCAAACTGAAAAGTATGAACAGCAAACCAAAGTCTAAAAGTAATCAGAACAATGGACTGTACATAATAATTCTGCATAAAGCAGTGATGAAAATTGCGATGGCAAACAGATTTCCTGCACTTAATCATACATTAAGTCTCTATTACTTCCAACAAAAAAATACAAAGCAAACAGTTCAAAAAGCTTATCTAACCCCCATAACAGTGGTGTGGCATCTCTCTCATCTATAGACTAGGAGAGAACATGAGATACAACGAATGTAAACCACCTAGTGGTGCACCCCCAACAAAAGACAAAACCTTTGATCCTAACCCCAAGAAAGCATGTGCCATCATGAACTTGTGCGCCCTGCTGCATGAATTCTCTGCCTAGAATAGCATGCCTCAACTGGAGAAGATGGAACCTGCATGCATGCATGCGTCTTCTGTCTTGGAAACAGTGCAGTTCTAAAAATGGAACTCCCTCATGCCAGCACCTAATCTAAAGTTGGAACTGCACTAGACTGATGTGAACAGAACCTTCTAAATCTGTTTAAGGACAGTACATGCAGCATGTTGCAGTTGCACACATACACTACAGCCACTCAATGCCTACAATACTGAACACTGCCTCTAAATAAAGCAAGTTTAAAGCTGGCACATGCATGCATGTGCCTCTACCACTGTTTATTAACAGTTGTGCCTCTTGATAAGCATCTCTGTTGCACCCTCGTTATGACTGCAATCTGCTGCACACATGCAGAGCTCTGTAATACTATTGTTGCACCCTCATCCATAGATCTTCCATGCTGCACAGTAAACGAGACCATACAAAATGTTGAGTGCATTGACCTGCTTAAGTAGAATCTGCTGTGTACAGCTACACTTTAGGAGAACACAATCTGAACAGGTAAAGCTAACATAGAGGCAGGTGCAAATCCCTATGACACACAATGCAGTTGTCCACTATTGGCTTTTTGGCATTTGCGTCTGGCTAATTTTCATGAGGAACCATCCCCTCTTAGCCTAGGGGAATTGAAGCATTTTAAGTAGGAAATGGCTTTGCTTGTTAAAGTCAACTTCAATTCTTTTCTGTAAAGATGTTGACTCCCTTCCTATTGGGGCACAGGCTCATATGCTAGCATTTTTGGCTTTTTTAGGATGGAGTTTTCCTTCTAATCCTGTTAAATTGTTGTAACTCTCTTTCTTCCATGAAGTAATATATGATGCATTTTTCGAAAAAGAAGATAAAACATGTGCAACTTTTTACATGGCAGAGACATGAAATCAAACATAAATAAGCTGAATAGAGTAAACAAGAAGGTCACTTCAACTTTGGTAATCTTAACTGCTGCACCACAATGTTTGAGAAATATTGAAAGCACGGGTAATGTAATAACAACTAATCCAATCGAGATAAAAGGAAAATAAGAAAACGTTTTCTTTCCAAAGTACAATCCAGCTTTATTGAGGTCTCCAGCATCCAGTAAAGAAAAAAGCTTCTTTGGACTAACGTTTAAATTAAGATAACAAAATCAGGGCTTGGCTGAGCGTGTCTGAGCTTTGCATAGAAATCTGTTAATGATCCTATCAAGTGTAAATTTGAATAAAGTGGATCAATTTCTATGTTATTTAAGCACCTTGGGATTATAACTTAACACAAATAGAAATCTGTTAATGATCCTGTCAAGCTTAAATTTGAATAAAGTGGATCACTTTCGATGTTCTTTTAAGCACCTTGGGATTATAACTTAACACAATTGACTAGTTTATAAATGATACTTATTCACCGTCTTTGAAAAGGAACCCTAACCCCTGCAATCTCATATAAGATTTTTGATTGAGTTGCAAAGACATGTTCAAACTTCAAACATGCACCCCGAACTTTGTGCCCACACTCTAGCAAGGGTTTCAACGTTGTACTATGTACATTGGCTGCTTAGAGCCCTCTTGAAAGTTTGCTTTATAGTTCAAAAGCATTTTATGACAACGGTTCCAAACTTAATGTGTGCCACTGATTAGTGATTACTCCATATATCATAATGCAAAGGTCACAAAGGTGACTATCCAAAGTTATAAAAAGATTCGAAGTTGAAATAGACTCCTGATATTGAAGAGGTTTAACACTACAGAAAAAATATAAGGGCATACCTTGATTACGATAGGTCTTAAGAATATCATCTGTTATTTCAAGTGTTCTCTGAGCAAATAGACCTTCAGTGCCACCTGCCATCAACAGCATTTAGCCAAGTCAAAAAGCAATTATATTATTGCAAACTTTTTTAACTGCATCAGAGAAAAAGCATCCTCTAAATAATTCTGAAAGTTGATTCCATAATGACTATATCAAAACGTAAACTTAAAGTACATCATGTGTGACATTTCAAATTAAACATTGGCATTTTTTACTTGTAGAGGAGTTATTGCTGACACTAGATGCTCAGATTATTAAAGACATGCAACATTCAATTTCAAATACAATCACCGATGGGGACCATCAAATACTAAAATATACTTCTTGTCAATTCTAGTAGAATTAGATATAGCTTTGAAACTATCACAGCCTGCTTATGTTTACATCCCACTCAAACCTTCTCACAGACAGTCAT
This sequence comes from Picea sitchensis, assembly GCA_010110895.2. Taxonomy (NCBI): domain Eukaryota; kingdom Viridiplantae; phylum Streptophyta; class Pinopsida; order Pinales; family Pinaceae; genus Picea; species Picea sitchensis. Next base: position 43,193 of record SNQJ01S0074503.1, read on the forward strand.
CATAAGTGAATCTTGATTAGCATGATAATTCAAGTATTGCATTTCCTATAAGGGGTTATACTGTTATAGCCTGTACCAAGCTCCCCACAAACAATGTTAAGAACCTTGTGCATTCAGTTAGGCATTGCTATCTAAGTCTCATTCAATACCATACTAACCTTTGCATTTACATTACAAGTATATATTCTGTCATTTCTTCAAAATATATCAAAAAATCGCTTTCCTACATATCACTGTTGGCACTATGGTATGTGATGACAATCTTCCTCTGTAGGCATTAGGAAAAAGTTCCGCCATTGACAGCTATTTGGAAGGTTATACTGCATGATCTGCATTATAAGTTTTTCCAATATAAAGTGTCTATATCAAAATCATTATTTTTGGGTCTCTACTTCCTTATATGTTTGACTTCGAAATGTGGGAATATGCAGGGAATTAAGGAGTGGAAGTGAATGGCCTCCTAACCTGAATTTTTATTGCCTCCTGGCAAAAATCTTCTTGGCACATGGCCAACAGGGAACAGAACCGGCTCTGATACCAACATTTTTTGATACCAATGTAATGGACCAAATGGTCCATGTATCCATTCAAAGGTGTACGAAGACTCATAAATAAATTGTCAAACGACAAGATATAAAATAATAATATAAGATTGATATGTGTTACCACATCTGTTGCATGGGGGATTTTGCAGTTAGACCCCATGGTCACTTGGCAGTGTCAGAGCATCGTGCATGAGCAAATCCCAAAGCACTGACCTCGGTGATCATGCCCTTGGCTACATTTTTCATCATTTTCCCTCGGATTGCAAGCTTTCACGTTCCCGTATCAATCTTCCTCCGTCCGTTCATCGGAAGATTAGGGACGACGAAAGGATGGGAAAGAGATAAGTTCGCGGGCCGTGAACCGTGCATACTAGCTTGGATCGATCGAATCGAGGAGCGTCCTATTATGTATGTTGAATAACGGATCATCGTGATAGTGGGTATTTTATGTACTAAATGAAATATCTTTCACTAAAAAAAAGGTTTCAGCATATTGATGGGCTCCTTAGTGGTGTATTTGGTTAGGAGGGTTTAACTCTTTACCCCTTTCTCTCCCCCTTGAGTTTCCTGGTCATATTTTGATCTCCAGCACCTTCATCATGCCTTTTGTTCACATTGGAGGCATTTTGCATGTACTTGAGCACTTCCTAGTAAAGATTACACACACTTCTAGGTAATTATGATTAATTGACAGTTTTCCTAAGCCTAGACTAAGGTTCCCAGGGTCAATTATTTAAAAATATTTGATTTCAACATACCCTTGGTGCCTAAGTCATTCTTGCTATTATTTCACTAGGAAAGTGAATTTATGTGTTGACCATGATGAATGGAGTAGGGCGCCCCACTTTGGGCTCCACATGTAAAGGGGGAAATGCATCATTTAATCATTTTTGAGCTAGAGAAAGGGGGCGCACCCATCAAATATGCATGGTGAATATTTCATAAGAAATGTTGGTAAAAAGCTAAAGTATTGACCTAGCTTCTAAGAGAGAGACTTAGACATCTCCATTAGCCATAATCCTGTAAGCAATTTGCAGCCTCATCAGAACAGATCATCATTCTCAAATTTATACCTACACGCAGAGGAGTGCAAGGTTGCAGCGAAACTGTTTGACAAAACGTGTGTATGAAAATTTTATACCACCTTGACAGCCTCTTATTCCAGTCCTTATAGGCAGGTTTTAGAATCATATTTGTAAGTTAGAACACTCACTCTTGTGCCTAGAAATTCATATTGGTTGTATGCTTGGCATAACTCTGTTTCCACTGCTAAAACATGGTCTTTGCATTTCTGAGAATACTCTACAATTTTGAAAAATACACCAGCAGTCGCTTTAAATCCTGTTGTATCTGTATTAATAATTAGAGAGTATTTCACAGCTGGAATTCGCTATTTGAAGCATCCTTCAAACAGAATTGTGAAAAATATATTAAAGAGGGGATTTTCATCTGCTGGAAATTTTGTGGATTATGGTATTCTGCTTACAGGTCTGAATATCACAGATCAGGGCGCATGTACAGCAGTTGACCAAGATCATATAGAACCACCTTTTGAGCTGTATAGCAGCCCTGTACAACAGCCCTCAATCATCCAAGTGCTTACTTCATTGCTGGAGCAATACGCTTACAATGTTATATTTCAGCAATTAGCTCCCTTTGCCTACCCAGAACTCTGTTCTCATTCTTGGGAATTCATATATCACATGGTAAAGGGGCCTTGTTCATTCATTAGAAATTGTGATCTCAAGAGAGCTCTTGTATATGCCTATTTTGATCAGCAAGCAATCTATCTAAGAAGGATTCCTTGTACGGTTCACACGTGTAACTGAGGTGAACTCATTTCCAGCTCATTAGAACTGGGTGTTGTCCTAATATGCATTCATGCAAAGCAGAGGGTTAACCATATATTTGTTATTGGGCATCTGTGAGTTGAAGAACTTAAATCTTTTGTAGGGAAGCCCCCCTATTGGTGGTCCCGGATCACCCTGAAGAGTGGGAAGGAAAATTGAGGTGACAATGGTTTGTCATCAGAATTGCCATTAATTTGTCCCAAGTGTCGACCTTGCATATCCAGCAAGACAAATCAAGCGGTAACAATATGAAAAGTGATGATTGATACAACTACTCACGACATTATAAAGGCCAATTAATGGTCACAAACATGAACACAAACTACTTTTGGGGCCTTAGTTTATTTATTATTACTTATTTATTATATATTTATCAGAGTTACAAAGAGACATGTTCCCCTGGGTGGGGGTTGAAGCCCCCTACATTTCCCACTTTTCCAAGATGCGGAAACTCAATGGAGTACGTTTTCCAAGAAATAGAGGACGTTTTCCTTTTGTGGGAAACTGATAGGCATCCCCCCTTTGAAAATGGGGACTCAAGCGGACTCCCTCAATTTTTTCCCAATGGCCTTAGAAAATGTCACTTCTAATTTAAAAAACACAAAAAAACCTTAAAGCAAATGTGAATATTTATATCATGTTTTCATTGTTCATCTTTGTGACTTGTCATTCTTTCTCATTATTTATTTTTTGGATTTTGGACAAATTCCTTTATGTCCCCCATGTCAAGCACCCCGACATTTCCTAAAATTTGGGGGGTGTCTCCACACATCCCCGGACACGTTTCCCCATTCCCACATCCCTCCATCCCAGAACCTTGGCAGAACATTGATATTTATTTATATATGTATTATTTATATTAATCATGTACATTACACATCACTTGTAATTTGTTGGTTTCATCTACATTTCCACCTAGAGTTTATTAATAATACTTGGCATTTAAAAAACTCTCCACAATATCTTGTGTTTATTATGAAATGTATATACATTTATAAAATCTTATACTAGGACCATGTGACCAATGCTACCATAGATAGTTCGAACAAATAAAACACCATCAATACTTTGTAAGAAATGTTCTACATAAAAGGCTAGCTTAGAAGCTAAGAGGTTGAAAGGGAGAAAACCTAAGTATCCAAGATATAAATTTTATATAGGTATTTCCTAATCACCCTGTTCATCTCCCCTTTTAGGGGGACAAGGTGAAGGAGGGGCATCCAAAGTGTACGTAAAGGTCAAACGATAGACAATGGAGACACTTATTCACTGCATGGAAAGGGGGAGAAGGTGAAGGAGGGGCATCCAAAGAGTACGTAAAGGTCAAACGATAGACAATGGAGACACTTATTCACTGCATGGATAGAAAGGCCTCAAAATACCAACATCGCCTCCTCCTCAAAGAAACAAAGAGCCAAGTAAGGATATCAGCAACATCTCGAACTGAGCCACCAAGAGAGCAAAGTCTATGAAAATAAGAAACAAACCTGAAGATGCTCTCAAGAGGAAGGGAAGTGGGCTGCAAACTCAGCTTGGATGATAGTTTGAGGAACCATCTATTTGCAACAAATCATCATATGTTGGAGCATAATGGTCCGAACTCTCACCACATGTACCCAATCAACAGCCCTCAAGTTGGGGCCTCAAACCTCCAAGCCATATAGAAAAGTGGGCTTAATAATATTATTAAAAAGATGTATCTTCAAAAAGATGTCTTGAAAATGGATTTAGAAGCACTTGAGGTTGAGCATAGATAAAGATGCATATCCCTGACAAACACAGGATTGAGACATGGGTCCCAACCTAAATGTAGGACTGGTAAATTGTACACCCAGAGAGGTGTAAGTCATGGTGATCTCAACGAATCAATGTCACTTCCTTGATGGATCACTCTAAAGGTAACTGGCAAAGAAAGTGGCATGGATAGATAACATAATCAATCGATGCAGATAAAAAGTTTTAAAGACTTTGTGAATTATGTAATCTCTGTTCAGCTATGATAAACATATATGACATTAAATCATGGAATATGTGAGAAATCGGACCACAAAGTGATACTTCACATTGTTACTTGGACAATGGAGAGTGATAACTTTTGAATAACAACAACTGAAGCCCTATTTTTCCAGAAGCATTCCAATTCCAGCATAAAAAGGCAGCGGGCTGATGAACAAGTAATGTGTAAGTGGAAGTCAAAACAAGACGCATTTAATCTTAAGAATGTCACAATCGTCTCCTAGGTTGAAGAAATTGAAATAAATAACATTCTAGATTAGAAGAACCATAACCAATCATAAAACGCATGCTGCAACCTAAAATGCCAGTTCAAAGTCTTAAAGCAAGAAACAGTAGAAAATCCACCTTTTGCATTTAGAAAAGAGTATTGAAGATAATTTAGTTAGACCAAAAAAGGAGCATTTTGGAAAAACATGTTGCGGGTATGACCAAGTGTAGTTCAAACTGCAAAGGGTAGTGTAGGAACATGGAAACCTTAAATCATAACAAAAATAACCAAACTGAAGCAAGACTATATCCAATTCCATGTATGAACAACAGTGAAATACGTGTCAAGAAAACTAAGCACCTAATCTATCTTATCAATATGATTTTTATGGCCCAGGGAACAAAGTTACTTGTGTAGTGATAATAATGAAATATGAAATAAATTCCATCTAATGGGAGGGCATAAATTGACACTCCAGTTCAAAACATTCAAAAAGGTAACTTCAGACTTATTATTTCTCAAATGGAAAAACGAGTTAATTTTGTTGAGAAAGGCAACTGCATACTTATTATTTGTCAAATGGAAAAACGAGTTAGTTTTGTGGCCAGACTCAAGGATCTTGTATTATTTGTCATCTAACATGCCAAGGGCATACGGAGTGGCAACCTACTGCTTGCACGAGAAATTAGAAATCTTTGGAGAGATGGTGTTTGACCACAAGGTTAAAATGGTTGGAACTTGGAAGGATACTTTTTTCATACGATACAAGTGTGTCGGTGACACCAAAGTTCCCCCATGGCACTATTTAAATATTTGTTTCAAAAGAATTAAACCAAAGGAAAAAGAACATGTCATGCACAGGCTAATGAAGCAACACAAAGCAACAATGATAAATATATTTAACAGTTAACAAGATTTGGTATTAATGGTCCCCAGAATTACAATCTCCCCTTCTAGAATTATTGTGGCTTCTGTAGATTATTGGCCCCAGATTATCACTTTTCTAGCCTAATGTTTCATTAAAAGAAAATTCAGATTAGAAACAAAGAGCTAATGTCAAAGTTTTTCCATATGTAAGGTTAGAAGAGTTAAGGTCATAAGAATCACTTACCAAATACTATGTCTGCATTCATAAACAATTCAAGACTATTAAAGACAACATTACATGTCAAGAAATGAAAGTACTAGGCTTCTCACAACTAGCAATAGAGACTTCAGCGTGTTGTTGCATGTGCCCTCGAGTTTAGGTCAATAGGCATCAAGGGCCAATTAAAAGCCTACCAATAGATCTCCGAAATCAAACATCAATCTCTTTGTATGTCTTCCAATGAGTCAACAGCATAGAAATCTAATCTCCATTAGATGCAACGCCACAAGTATGACAAACTGAACTTTATTCTCTAAAATCCATTTTAAATAATTCTGTTTTTGCTATCAAAACTATATAACTTTTTGGTATTTACAATTGCATCAAATTGAATTCTAGACATATAACCTTACATAGGCTCTGCCATAACTTTGAATATGGCTTTTCCACCTATGCGGATTCATTTCTTTTTACTACCCTTCTCAAATCAAATTCCCTTTCTTTTGATCCCTAGGTGTCTTAATTAAATCATCACTAACTCATTTGCATACTCCTTATCCCTCCCTTTTAAAAGTGATTCTTGAAGGCCCTTTGACTCCTGTTGTGCCTTTTACTTCTAATGATACTTCGCAAATTAACTTTCTACAGATCTCCCCAGCATTGACAGTTTTCAAACATTGCTGAGAATGCATCTAATTGTATTAGTCTAATTAGGAGCATTTTCTTTATAGTTATACCTCGTTTTGAGCTTACCCTTTGATTTTCAACAGAAATTATTCCATGTCTCACACTAGAATGCAACATAAAAATCCAAGTGTTGGAAGTGCCCTCTGTTGCACCAAAAATCTAGCATCCACAAAGTGTAAAATCCCAAGCACCAAGGTGATAGTTTTGTGTAACTCGGGAAGGCTACCCACTGTCACCTCAATAGCTCTTACTCTCACTTTAGGTTGGCTCTTCTCCAACATAAGGGGGTATCCCTAAGTAGGATTGTTAAGGCTATGGAGTGGAGGCTCTAGGTGATGTTCGAAGAGTAAGCCTTAACAAAAAAAGTGGTTGTAGCAATAGTGAAAAGACGAATGGATCGAGAAAAATAAAGTGATGGAACCCCTAAGACCAATGCCTACCAAATCTTGGGCAAAATGGAGTCAAAGAAGCATGGATCTAAGAGGATGAATGCATGAATATGTAAGCCAAAGAAGGGTTGTTATACATGCCACAAATCAGCCTTAGCTTGCTGAAAATTACTGCAGAAAATTAACCTTGGAGAGCTAGGGGTGCCACTCTTAAACATAGTTATGAAGGTGATGTCATGTTACTTCTAGAAACAACTTACTTTGATAGATGCAAGCTTAACATATCAACAAAAGGTATAAGAGGGATTATATCCTCACATTATACCATCCAAATGGCAGATACTCCAATACAAGGCCTTCTTAATAAGTTACAAGGATTTCCTACAATAATCTACAACATGTGAAATAATGCAAACATAAAAGCCTCACATAAAATAGAAGCAATACCTCCAATCTTTCATTAAGCTTGCCAATATAATGTACAATGTATCCCAAGAGGAGAACTCCTTCAATCCCCAATCTCCCAACCATCACCTCACAAATGGAGAGAAAACTCCATTATATAGAGGGAGCCTCTTCTCTATTACAATAAAATACAATATTTGCTAACTAACTCCATGACAACTCAAAATATTGGAGTAGATATCCCCATCAAGTTGACTTGTCAACTATGATCACATGGTCTCCATTCTATGTAAGAGAGGTTGCTCCATACAAAAAATATGAAGGAATATACAACAAATCTCCAAGAGAGAGGGTGCATCATGAAAAATAGGCTCTTTGACCAAGTAAAGATGCTACAAGGTCCACATCTAGTGCGCCCTCAAAGAAGTGTGAATGCAAATACAATAAAAATTCCTTGGCATAAGAGAATGTGCTCTAGGTCCACCTAGAAAACTTCTTCAAGTGCGCCCTCCAAGATGCATGAGTGAAGAACCAATAAAATATTCTCCCCTAGGAGAGCGCTCCATAACCACCATCCCAAAACAGTAAGTGGTCCACAAGATACATGAATAAATGTGCAACCAATCCACATGTGTGAATCCCAAGGTAGGGCGCTCCATCTAACTCCATAAATAAGTGTGCAAGATGCCAACTAGATGGAGCACTCGACAAGAAAGGCTTGGTCAAACCTCCAACAACTTTCTCAAAGTAGAAAGATTCCTCGTGGGTGCCCTCCAAGATGCATGAGAGAAGAAGCAATAAAATATTCTCCCTTACAAGAGCACTCCATAACCACCATCCCAAAATAGTAAGTGTTCCACAAGATATATGAATAAACGTGCAACCAATCCACATGTCTGAATCCCAAAGTAGGGCGCTCCAACCAACTCCATAAATAAGTGTGAAAGATGCCAACTAGATGGAGCACTTGTTAACCCCTGGATTAGCTCACTTGCAAATCTTGAGGGTTAAGGGTTGGCATATTTCATTTGGCTAGTATTCAGACATTGTTTGTAGAGAGAGTTTTGCTTGAGTTGGGGTTGGTTCCCATTGAGTTTAGGTATTACGGTTGGTTCAGTGATGTGTTCCTGATTCAAAGGCAGATTTTTCACAGGTTTTCATCAGATGGGAGAGAGTTACTATTTTTAGTAGGACTCCTACATTTTAGGAGATAGAGTTCCAAGGTGTGCATGTCAGAGATGATGATATATTTGAGATCCTTGTGAGATCATGGTTTCGATGAGCTCTTTCTGAATTACATGCATGATACTTNACTCCATAACCACCATCCCAAAATAGTAAGTGTTCCACAAGATATATGAATAAACGTGCAACCAATCCACATGTCTGAATCCCAAAGTAGGGCGCTCCAACCAACTCCATAAATAAGTGTGAAAGATGCCAACTAGATGGAGCACTTGTTAACCCCTGGATTAGCTCACTTGCAAATCTTGAGGGTTAAGGGTTGGCATATTTCATTTGGCTAGTATTCAGACATTGTTTGTAGAGAGAGTTTTGCTTGAGTTGGGGTTGGTTCCCATTGAGTTTAGGTATTACGGTTGGTTCAGTGATGTGTTCCTGATTCAAAGGCAGATTTTTCACAGGTTTTCATCAGATGGGAGAGAGTTACTATTTTTAGTAGGACTCCTACATTTTAGGAGATAGAGTTCCAAGGTGTGCATGTCAGAGATGATGATATATTTGAGATCCTTGTGAGATCATGGTTTCGATGAGCTCTTTCTGAATTACATGCATGATACTTACCAACAGCTCCAGTTCAAAGGTTTGCATGTCGAATCTGAATACATATTCGGATTCCTTGTAGAAAATCGAGTTCGATGAGCTTAAGTTCATCGACATGCAAGCACTTTCTATTTTTAGCAGTATACCATGCGAGGTGCCACGTGGCATCCATGCAAAGTTGACATTTGGCAGTTTCTAGATGTGACATGTGGCAGTCCTTGGGGTGACACGTGGCAGCTTTTGGGGATGACAAGTGGCAGAACTAAGGCGCATGAATGAGACTAGTCAGATGTGGCAAGTGTGTGAGTCATTAAGGCGCATCTACTGATTCAACTGGTGTAGATTGGGTGCATGCATGGAGTTAGGAGTGATGTGGCACATGGGGGAGTTTACGAGGTGCATGTTTAAGTTAACTAAGGTGCCCACTCTCTATTTCTCTCACTCCCACTTTCTCTCTCCCTCTCACTTCGTCAATAAGTCAAACTCAGAGTATCTCCACTTGACAAGGTGCATGCATGAGTTGGGGAGTGAAGTGGCGCATGGTGGATATTATGAGGTAGATTCAGTTGAATTAACTTGGGCACATGGACACCTCACTCCACTCTCCACTCAGAGGATCGTTACTTGGACTGGACATTTGGTTACTTCACTCCACATATGAGAGGAGTGGACTTCACTCAACTAGGGCACATTATTCCTTCTCTCCAAGTGGAACTAGCGCATGAGGACACCACTCCACATCACATGAGGCGCATGGCCACATCACCTCACTCCACTCACTAGTGCGCATGGCTAGAGTTTGAGCCTTGCATGACTAATACGCCTTCATTGCAGGGTCTCTCCATGGTTTCAAGGTTGGATCTTCTTCAGCAGCAGCATACTATCTCGCATTCTTTCTTCTTCTATCTTCTAGCTTCTACTTTCTTTGTGCAGGGAACATCACTATACAGTTTTTGTATCTGTCTCTATGGCGCAATCAACCTCTTGGTAAATGCAGAAATAAAGCCTTCTTGTGCTAGTATCAAGCTCTCATGGTTTGTTGGTATTTTGATGAATGTTTGTGCAATTATTAGAAGTTAATTAACCTGTTATCTGTGTAAAATCTACTATTTAGTAGCGCCTTCTATCTCCTCCTTTCGATTTCTCTTTAAAGCTAATGTTGCAAGGATTCCACCATTATTCATAAAATCAAACATTGTAACTCTTTTGGGTTGTTTAATAGCAAACCAAAATTACTTTCTTGTTGCTATCTTTATTGTGTTTATTGCAGATTTACAGGTTAAAAGCAACGCATGCAAAGGTTAGGGACACCCCCTTGAGGTTGGCAAGAAGAGGGTGCTCCAACAAGGTTGATCAAGTATCAAATACGACCATTATGGCAAGGACACACTCATAACTACCTCCTAGCACAACTTCCCTTGTACAACAACCCTCCAAAAATAGTCTCCACCTTGCCATAAATCCACGTGCATTCCAACAAACTCCAAGACCAAGGGGATGGCCCCGCCACTCAAACAAAATAATAGTATAATATGGTGATCTTATTGATGCATGGTAGCATCGGACATGTATTTCCGCACAGGTCTATGTGTCTAGATGTGTGGAAATCGTCCAAAGCCTTCTATCCTTGACTTTACTTTAATTAAAGGAATTATTAAAGTAAAGTGTTTTTATTTTTAAGTTGAGTTTTTATTTAAGGAAATGCTTTAATTAGCATTAGTGAATTAAATAATAGCCATTGATCTCAAGTGAGGTGAGAAGTAATCTCATCCATCAATCACTTTGGAGATTAGGGTTAAATCATAATTCAATCTTATAAAAGCAAGGCTAAGGTGAAGGAGAAGATACTTTTCAGACAGAGATAGCAAAGAAGGACTTTTGCTAGTGTAGAGTCATTCGAGAGTGTAGAAGCAAAGGAATTTTGCTTACACAAGATACACTTTACTTTGTCAGATTGATCGAGAGAGATTGATTTGAGATAGAGAGAGTTGGATCACGAAGGACTATGATACAAGGAGATCTTGGGTGGGTGGAGAAGGACTTCCATCTAGAGATCTAGGCCAAAGGAAGAGAGAGAACAGTCCTACAACAGAAGGATCAACCGTCGTAGAACAATGCAGGTATCCCGGTACAGTCATGCAGTTAGAGCGATTTTCAACTTTACAGTCACGCAGATAGTGCGAGACAACGCAGATATCAGTGTAACAGTCACGTTGTTGTCGTACAAGATCATACAGCAGGTTTGGCAGCAGATCAAGCCAGTCAGGTTTTTGATGTACTTTGTCTCTTTTCTATTTGGGCCACTTTCCCAGTAAGGGAGCCCTTGTAAGCTTTGAAGTTATTCGAATGATAAGCTTAGTTGATGGGAAAAATATATTTGTGTATTGTGCATGAGTTTTTGGTTTCCAGTATTGCTTCCACTAGATTTATTTGAGTTGAATATTCCAGCAGTGTATTTTTGTTTTGTGAGCTGCTAACTTGATTTGCAGTAAGGAAATCACTAGATAACAAGATACCTAGGATTGGAGTAAGAGAATTTCAACATGGTATCAGAGCATGTTGAGGATTTTAACATGTTATCAGAGCACATGCTCTGAGAGGAAGCCAGATCTCAAATCCACAGCAGTTGATAGCAGATCCACCAGATCTGCAAGGAGATCTTAACAGATCTATAACCTGCAGGAAGAAATCAAATGACAGATTTCAAGGAAATAGTCGTATTACAGTTGGGTTGGTCACCGAGGACAACGCAGGCATTTTTTATACAAGCGCGCAGATAGCGCGGGTTTCCGGTTGCAGGTCGTGCGGAACAACGTGGGTTTCAGCATAACAGTCGCATTGTTAGCGCAGATAGTGTGGGTAGAGGCCATACAGGTCAGTACAGGGGCAACTGCAACAACAGGTTATTTCCAAGGCAGTTTATCATGTCTAAGGGATGGCAACAACACCTTTGAGAGTTGAAGACAGAATGGATGGAGCATCCAACTTCCTATCTTATTAAGCAAAAGTAACGTTGGCATTAAAGGAGTATGACCTTTGGGAATTAGTGGACAAAGTAGTTGCTCCACCGACAGATCCTACAAACTTGGCAGTTCACCAGAAGAAGGAGATCAAAGTTGAGCGAGTACTCTTGGATTCAGTGAAGGATCATCTAATTCCTCACTTATCCGAGAAGAAGACAGTCAAGGAGATGTTTGATGCCTTGGTAGGTTTATTCCAGATCACTAACATGAATAGGAAGATGGTCTTAAGAAATAGGCTCAGATCGGTGCAGATGTCTAGATCTGACAATGTTACCAGCTATCTCATGAGGATCACACAAGTGCGTGATCAGCTTGCAGCCATAGGGGAGAAAACAGAGGATGCAGAGCTCGTGAATGTAGCATTGAATGGTCTTCCCAAGTCATGGGAACCATTTGTCAAGGGTATTTGTGCTCGGAAAAATCTCCCAGATTGGTAGAGGCTTTGGGATGATTGCATCCAGGAAGAGACTCGGGAGGAGTCTAAGGATAGCAAGTAGGGAAGTAGTGATGAGAACTTGGCTCTTGTCAGTAAGACGAAGAAGGGCAAAGGAAAGAGTTCTAGCAAGAAGGGTAACAATGAGGAGTCAACCTCACAGTCAGGTAAGAAGGACTGGAGTAAAATCAAGTGCTTTGCGTGCCACAAGTATGGGCACTATGCATCACAATGTCCGGAAAAGAAGGGTCAAGGGAAAACGAAAACAACAGCATCAGCAGAAACACAGCTAGATGAGTTTGCAACAAAGTTTGAGAAGGAATTCTCAATGTTCTTCTGCCTCTCTACTAGCACCAACTCAAGGAGTGTGTGGTACTTGGACAGAGGTGCTTCTCATCATATGACGGGAACACATGATTTGTTCACCAGATGATCAGAGACAGATTCAGATCTATAGGTGGAGCTTGGCACTCATGCCAAGTGTGGTGTAGAGAAAAGTTGGGACAGTCAAATTCCAGTTGGAGTCAATGTTATATTTTCATTAGTTTCGTTAACATTAGATTTACCATAGCATTTTTATCTTCTTTTAATATTCAAGAATCATATACTGAAATATATAAGAAGCAGATAAACAAGCACAAGAAGACACAAAGATTTATCCTGGGAAAAACCCAGCCAACATTTCTTAGAGAGAATCTTTCCAATATTCCAATACAACCATGAACAAGCTCTATTCACAAGAGCAAATCAACAATGAAGAAACCCTAATAACAAATACTTATCTTCTTCTTGTCAAACTCTAGCGAGGGTAGACAACTGAGCAGCACCACAAAACTAGCGCAAGATAGGCGCATCACTAGAGAAAGATAGCGCACCGCAGAACTGGCAATTGCAACTACAACTGTAACTGCTACTGCAATTGTAACCGCAACTGCAACTGTGACTGCAACTACAACTAGCACGAAGCAACTGGATAGCACCACACAACCTTAGCGCAACTCCTCTAGAGGTAGCGCACAAGAAAAACCACTAAGAGCCACCAAGTGGGGCGCACTCTCCAAGAGAAACAGAAACCAGAAATAGCAAAATTGTTGCAACTACAGCTGCAGCTGCCTAGTGCACACTCTAGAAGGAGAATTGTCTGACTGTGCAAATGAACTCACCCAGATTTGTATTTATACTAATCTGGGCACCTGTCTAGGGTGGACTTCTTATTCTAGGTCTTCAAATTTACTTTATTATTTCTGTGGGTCGACTTCTCTTCCAAGAAATTATATTTCCACTTTATTATTATTTCCTGTGGGCCGACTTCTCTTCTGTGGTCTTCTATTTCACTTTATTCTTTTCCAGGGTGTTCTTCAATTGTTCAATGGTCTTCCTTCGACTTCTTGGAATCTTCTTCTTCTCTAAGAAAAGTTGTCCAGGAGGGAATACCTCCCGTAGCTACCAAAACATCAACACTTCCTCTTAGCTAGGGAGGTATCTTTCCACGATGTTTTCTTCTAGTAGTCCACTGACTACCCTGCAATCATCTAGTAGCCCCAAGGCTACCACCATGCCATCAATAGCTCCATCCTTTGCCATAGTCTAGATGACTATGTTGCAATCAACCAGTAGCACTAAGCTACTACCATGCTCTCCAGCAATCAACTAGCAGCATAAAGTTGCCACCATGTTGTCACGACTACATAGCAATCAACTAGTAGCACTACGCTACTACCATGCTATCCAGTAGTCTCTCATGACTATGCAGCAATCAACTAGTAGCACTAAGCTACTACCATGCCATCAGCCATAGTCATGCTCTACAATCCACTAGTAATCGTAAGACTATTACCATGTATTCCAATAGTCATCATAACTATGCAACAATCAACTAGTAGCACTAAGCTACTACCATGCCATCAGCCATAGTTATGATCTTTGTGACTATGCAGCAATCAACTAGTAGCACATAGCTACTACCATTCCATTAACCATAGTCACAAACTCTATGACTATGCAGCAATCAACTAGTAGCACACAATTACTACCATGTCATCAACCATAGTCATATCCTGCAATCAACTGGTAGCTACAAAAGCTATCACCATGCAGTTCAACAGTCTCTATGATTATGCAGCAATCAACTAGTAGCACATAGCTACTACCATGCCATCAGCCATAATCATAGTCTGCAGTCCCTATGACTATGCTAGCAATCAACTAGTAGCACACAGCTACTACCATGCCATCAACCATAGTCATAGTCGATAATCTCTATAACTATGCAACAATCACCTAGTAGCACACAGCTACTACCATGCCATCAGCCATAGTTATAGTCTCATGATGAGTCTAGTAGCACAAAGTAATTCCCATAGTCTCCACAACTATGTTATGATGTTTCTCCTCTCCTAGTAGTCTCATTCGCACCCATCCATTATGCAAGAATACTACATTACTCCCTCAGTCGCTCCACATGACTGATTTGGGAAACCCTTGTCCAAAGGGAAATCTGCTAGAGGAGAAACATCACACCTCCCTCTCAATGAGGGTGGACATTATGCATCATGCCAAGCTTGTCTTTGAAGTACTCAGACTTCACTCTAAACAGAGGCTCGGTGAGAATGACCGATATCTTCTCATTTGTGGATATGTACTGGAGCTCCACAACTCCTCTCTACAACATGTCTCGGATGTAATGGTATTTGATCTCTATATACTTTGACTTGTCATGAAAGACAGGATTCTCTGAAAGCTTCACGCAACTTTGATAATCACAATGTATCAAAGTTGTCTCCAACTCTAGATCAAATAACCCTGCAAGCAACTTTCGAAGCCACACTACTTCACGGCCTGCAACACTAGCTGCAATATACTCTGCCTCTGTTGTACTGAGTGCCACTGATGTCTGCTTCCTGCTTAACCATGAGATCATGCCTGATCCCAAACTGAAGCAGCATCCAGATGTGTTTTTCCGGTTCATTGCACTCCCTGCCCAGTCAGAGTCTGTATAACCCTACAGCTTCACATCTCCATCCGAGACATATGTCAATCCATATCCAATTGTACCATGTAGGTACCTCAACACATGTTTTGTTGCTATCCAATGTACATGTCTAGCCTCAACCATGTACTGACTCAAAGTGTTCACTGCAAAACATATGTCTGGCCTGGTGTTAACCAAGTACATCAAGGATCCGATCAACTGTTTGTACATAGTGGGATCAACCAAATCTGAAGATGAATCACTCAAGAGCTTCAGATTCGTCACCATAGGTGTGGCCATGGACTTGGACTCCATCATCCCGAATCTCTGCAGGATCTCAACTTGGCTAAGAAAAATCTCATCTTTGTCACACCTCTAATCCCATCAAATCCAGATCCTTCATTTCGAACTTTGAAGTGAGTTCCCTCTTGCACCCATCTCCGAGCTTCTCATCCCCTATAAGGAACAGATCATCCAATATCAAGGGGCAACCATAAAGCTCATCAAAATAACTGTCTGGCATATCCTGCGTTGGGTGCCTGCTTAATCCTGTACAAAGCTCACATTCCCTGCAAAGCCAACAGGGTCTCTGCAAACTATCTACTTGACCAGCATCCAGTTGTTCATCAACCTCATAACAGGACTGACAGACATAAATTGACATCTCTCACATTTGTGACCTAGGTCAAAAACCAAAACTTTGCCTCCATTACGTATACAACAATCAGATGTTACATAGAACAATATTGTTAGTCAACTTCATGCTGTGATGTTGTACATAACCTAAATGTTGTTCACAAAACCTCTAGGGTGGGTTTGCAAGTTTCAGCATCACACATCCAATATTATCCCAAGCTTCCAACAGCCTTGAGAAAATTGGCACTCATACTGTTTGACACTAGATGCATGAT